>JAHWXV010072896.1:0-11612 GCA_024586415.1 Phrixothrix hirtus
AGACGTGACAGAGTAAGGAATGAATGGGTGATGGATACATGCCAGGTGAAGGAGACACTGCCTGAACTGTACAAAAGAAGTGCGTTAAGATGGTTTGGACGTGTGGAACGAATGAGTAATTAACGATTAACAAAGAGAATATATGAGGTAGATTTGAATGGAAAACTAGGTAAGGGTAGACCAAGAAAGAGATGGCTGAATATTATGATTGAAGGAATTGTAAAGGGAAAGAGAATAAAGAATAGGAGAGCTTGCCAAAAACGTCGTATGAATTTAATGGATCCAAAAGAATTGTGTAAGGACAGAAAGGAATGGAGAAAAATAGTGAATGGGTGATAGTAGAATTGGTGGGTAATAGTAGGATGGTATGGATACTTTATAGTGGTGGGAGTTGTTGTGAAGGGCGGTAGTGAGAGGGGTTGGTGCATGGGTGAATGGGTGCATGCAGCGGTTGAGAAGGTGGAGGCTTGATCCTGGGTTTTGCCTACCCCGCTAAGGGACTGGCATGATTGGTGGTAGTAATAAAATGGTACTTCTTGTTTTCGTATTGTAACCAAATTTTTAATTTTTCGTACAGGGCTAGTTATGACCTCAAATATAAATTTTCGTTTGATTAGGGCTTTTAATTTTATGGTTATTTTATTCCGAGTTAACGGAAACAGTACTTCCAGTTACTCGATTCGCAGAAAGTTGTTTGAAAAACCGTTTAAATTATGTGAAAGGGCATTAAATGACTAAGAAAATAATAAAATTTAAAATATATCGTTACAGCGATTTCGAGAAAATTGCGAAAAACGAAAAAATGACAAGAGTAAAGTGGCACTTCCGGTTATCGGATTTTAATCAAATTTTTGCGGTTACGTGTGCGGATGGCTACAAACTTGAATATAAAGTTTTGTTTATCTACGACTTTTAGTTTTTAATAACATGACTTTCGGGCTCAGGGGACCCGTAAACTTGTATTTCCACTACAACTTCGACATCGAAAGTTTTGGACGAAAACAATACTTTCTCTTTTACCTATATTTCATATAAGGTAAGAAAAAGTTAAAATGTGTTCAAAATAATTAGTATAGTTTCATAAATAACAGTAACAGTAAATCGATGTAAGCAGTATTGGCAAGCGCAGGTTTTACGTCCGCAAGTCTTCAATCTAGTTATACCTTTGGACGTAAAATTGCCAATATCGTAAATAGTACAAATTTTCTTAAAGGAAATTATTTAGAATGTTACTACAGTTTGTTAGTATTACGTCAGTATTAAAAGAGGATTCAGATCAGTAAAGCTAAATAGTGAAATCTATTCTGCGGTTTCCAAAGTTGATATAATTTCCAATGTTGACAATTCATCTTTTTTATACATAGTTTAGAAAGAAACTCCTTTAATAAAAGAATAATTTTGGAGAGAATTAAGCAAATAATAAGTAAGCTTTACTGAAACTTCTACTGTTGTTGTGCCAATGTGGCTCAATTTCAGATTTACGGATCGCTGCCTGGATTCTATACAATTAACGAAAACTAAGTGTCAGATTTTGTTGGCGTTCGGTGTATAATGAACATAATCTTTTTTTTTAAATTTGCCGCCGTCTGTTTTCGCAAACGACTTTGATAAGTAATATAAAAAGTGACAATTAATTGCAATTTTTCACGTACGGTAGATTTCGGCGACATTTCTAGTTGGGTACGAATTCGTCGCGTAGTTGTATAAGAATCGGTCTGCGTGTTGGTTCTTTGTTTGAAGCGTTGGGGTGTGTGAGTTTAGGCACTCCGCATAGTTCTGTATGGCGGAAGACCACACCCAAAAGATAGAATAACGTGTTTCTGGGGATTGACTTGCTTTCTTTTTTCCCCACCCCAATTGCTGCTTTTGGACGTGTTAAGTTCTTCATCGGACGCAGGAATTCATAAACAGGCCACGACTGACGACCATATTTAGCGCAATCTAGGCGCCCGGTAAATTGACGAATAAAACTAAAGTACCCATTTTATCTTGTTCTCTTGCTTTCGTATTGTTGGCCTGTGAAAGGCGTAAGCGAAATATCAACGCATATTCGCGAGTATTCAATTTAAGCCACGTCCCGGCAGCCAACCTCTTGTAAAGTTCAGCTTTAACCTTCCCGTGCGAGGGGAGACCATTACTACATACCTTCTGTCCAGATCATGGACGCATACTTGCGTTGACTGTATCTAAATAGATGTTAACCCTAATTTTAGTCTTTAGTAGTCTGAGTAGTTCTTCCCGTATCTCTTGAATCAGACTAAACTCAAGGGGCGACGAAGATTATCTGTAACCTGTTGTTTTGTGTGTATACTAAATAAGCCATTTCTTTAGTAATAGATATGTCATGTAACTCAACTAGACTTTTATTTTTGAACATAGTATAAGTTAACTGATAATACTTTGCATTTCAGGGGATATGTACTAATTAAGGTTCGCCTTTTTAACACGATCTGAATTAAGATTAATATTTGGGAGCCTTAACAAAAGGCAACCCAGGGACAAATTCACTAGAGGCCAGGGACTGTTAGTATCTGTTCCGAGGATAGTTCCATACTTTGAGCGGCCTATCTCGAGCAGTGGCGCCCTCCTATATCTGGATTCATTGTACGCGCTTCCAGCGACTTCCTATAGAGCGCGAACGTTGCTGGTGTACTTCACTTGGAACCTACCCCTACTCCGAAGAGCTAGCGGCCATCAGTATCGTTGTTGGGCGTAACGCTTAACGCGCCCGTGACATGAATTCGAGAAATCAGCGGTGTTTGTTCGAACAAACCTAAAAAAAGAAAAGGAAAATGAGTATTCAATCGGCCAATAACCAATTGGCACAACAGTTATTCAAAAATAAACTATGTAATGATTAGTTATTGCTTGATTAAAACTATGAAATATAATAATTGAAATGTAATTTTTAACCTTACATACCGAGTGAATTTTAAAACGCTTAGCACCAGGTGGTATCCGGTCGGAACCCCATTGGTTTTTTATTGCAGATGCACTTTTTTTTGCTATAACTTCGTTATTGATGTTTCATTGCGCTATAGTAGCCTTTTTATTTCGTTAAAGTTGTTGCTTTTAAGAAGAAAATATACAAAATTTACTCAAAAAGCTTATATAGCTCAAATTTACAAAACTTCACTAATATACATATTTACAATTAGTTTTCATAATCTTTACACACTGTAACAGTTTTATTGTGTAATAGACATACATTGTTCTTGCACTTTGTTTTTACTTTTTTAACTCTTTTGCTTGGACACCCGTAACACATTCCTTTTTTTGGCTGTTCTTTGTTTGATTGAGTTTGGCCCTTATAAATCCTCTAGAATTGTACAAACTGCTGCGTTAATTTCGCAACGATATGATAAATTCCTAAATTCCAAAGAAAGCTGAGATTATTAGAACGATTACAGTATAAAAATGTACCGAAATTCCACGAAAAGCCAGAAAAGCAATTTACCATTTCTTTTAGCAGACTTAATAGCCAGATAATCAGAAGGAATTCAAAGTCGAAAATATATCAAAACTTTGAATAAAATAAGCAGTCAATTGCCGGCTGGGGTGTGAGCGCATCTTCACATGCACCTTCGCTTTGTTTTTAAATAATTCAAGACTCCGTAATTGCAATTTCCAATTTTTCCTTTTTACATCTTGCACTAGAAGTTACAAAGGACAATTTAAAGGGATGCCCTGAAACTTGACCAACTGCATCTAAATATATCAACAAAAATATTCAGTGTGGGGTCCGTCCGGGCCTCACTCGGTGCTAGGAAGGTTAATAACTGAAATGAGCCCAATAACAAATTTTAATGGATGTTATTTAACGTTTGAAAGCCAAAATTTTGATTTAATCCGAAAAATTTAAACCCTTAATTCTGAAAAGTACCCGCCAAATTTTGATATCAAATAAAAACCATTATAAAAGCAGGGCGCCTCACATCTGTTTTGAGTAATAACTTGCCTTAAATCCAAGCCTGTGGATCTGAATTGTAAATTGTTTAAGAAAGATAGTAATCAAGAATTGGCATCTCGCCTTTCGTCGAGCGGTTAAGTCACCATAAAATAAATGTACTGCTTTAATCTAAATTTTTAGTCTTAATATCAAATATAAATCGAGCACATGCTAAATGCTAAATTTTACGTTCCAACAAAAATTTCCAATTTGCCAAATTTAACATGGCCACTAAGGAGGTTGTATATAATATGAAGTATAATTTTTAACTGTGACTCACCCCGGTTTATTCCTTAAAGATGTTTTCTGTAAATTAATTTACAATTCCAATAGATAAAACTCATTAATGAACACGAGGCATCTGAATCCAGAATGCTTGAACTTTGAACCTCTCCACCCGCTGGCTTCCTTGAAACTCATTAATGAACACGAGGCATCTGAATCCAGAATGCTTGAACTTTGAACCTCTCCACCCGCTGGCTTCCTTGAAACTTCCATAAAATTAATAGAAATGCAGGTTAGCTTTACGATAAAATGCATCCTAATATTATTTAATGAATGATTTAATGAATTACAAGCACATACTTAAATTTTGATGAGGTTAATCCAAAATTAATGAAATATAACTTATGAGAATTTTAAACGTGCATTTCATCATAAGCCATTACAAGAATAAATATTACGCCTTGTCACTCATAACTCGAAAAGTAGACCTCGGTTTTCCCAAAACTATACGAAATTCAAACTTCAGAATAAGACATTAATCAATCAATATGAAAATAACTGTGAAGAATTAGTACTTGAACTATATTCTAATGTTATTATAGCTTTGAGTAATAATTGAAAACAAAACGTATTCCTTTCATGACCTTAAAGTAATAACTTAAATAGAGTGATCAAAATGTTAGGTTAATATTGAAATAGATAAATCTGTAGGGAAGTAATTGAATGTGAATTGTGTTTTAAAACTTCTATATTTTTGTAAAGCCAAAAAGTAACGAAACCGTTAGAGAATGATGAGAAGAATTATGTGCGTCCTTGTCATCACTGAGGATTTGATATGACAAGTTAACAACTACATTCGTGAGAATAAACGATTAGCTTCTGATAAGTTGCGTATGTGGTTTTCTCAAATGTAACGATGTTTGATTCATGACATTGCTACTAAAAAACTTAAATACACAAAGATTTGTGCACAATGAGTGCCAAAAATGCTTACAGAAGAGCATTGTCATTTTTGGAGCGGTATAAGAAGGACGATTATGAGTTTTGAACCATGTTGTGAGTTGTGATGAAACTTAGATCTGCTACTATTAATACTCCAGAGACCAAACTACAATCAATGAATAGTATCATTCCAACTCACATACGAAACCACGACAATTAAAGCAGACTCTGTCAGCCCGAAAAATTGCGACTGGTTTCGAAAAGGCGTTCTTTTGGTTGAGTTTTTCCCGCAACAAATGACAATAAATGCAAAAGTATACTGTGAAACACTCACTAATTTCAGGAAGGCTATCAAAAGCTGCTTATTGCGCGACAGCGCTCGGTCGCACTCTTCAGAAAGAACAACTGCGCTGCTGTATCAGTTTTTGTAGGAAAATCCAGTCCTGACTTTGCACATTCGGATTTCCATATTTTTTCAACGATAAAAGAATTCTAGGAGAAAAGCCGATGGCTAGCGAGGAATAATTGAAACAATGTGTCACTACCTGGTTCTACGAATAGGTGACGGCATAACAAGTACTTAGACCTTAAAAGCGACTACCTAGAAAAGTAAGAAAACTTTTTGAAATTTTGTTAATGAAATTTTCTTGGCTATGCAGCAAACGGGCTTACCTAAGGAATGACCTTTTCTTAAAGTCCTATAGGAAAGAAATTTAAAATTGGAAAGGCAACGCTGGTAGGAGTGGTAGGACGCTTACAAGTGCAAAGATCATATTGTGGACCATTCTGATTCTTTCTAGTAGCTGCTCAACTTTATCAGTGTTATGAGTTAGCTGTCAACTGATCGTGTCACGTTTTGTTAACAAACTTCGCAAGATTTTAGTTAACACTGCTAAGCGTCATGAAAGTGAAAATAAAGAAAACGCACCATCAACGAATTGCAAATGTGTGAAGAAGCGTGAATATCATAAATATGTTGGCACTTATTTGAACTGAAGTTTTACACCGACAGAAATTAACAGCTGAGTGCTGCTAATTAAGGCGAAACGTTATTTGTTTATTTGTTTTGCAGCTGAGACTTCAAGATGCGGAAATTCCACTGTCCCTCTTGAACTAGAACTGTTATATAGTTATTTCGCCATGCCTACTAGAATATTTCCGAATCTGGAGGAGTTGCTCTGCCAGTAGGGATTTACACGGGACCTATGATTTTACTTCCTTACTCGAAAGAAAACGTGTTTTTAAAAATTTTCTCAGCTGAAAACTTTACCGACCTTGATCAGGTTTGAACCCACGTCTCTTGGATGCAGAGACAAACATGCTAACCGCTACACCAACCGGGGCCGGCCGAAACGTCATTTAGAAACCAATCATGACTAGAGAAAATTAAAAAAATTAAAACAATGCAAAGACACAATACTTTGCTAAGATCTTACAAGGTCGCGAACTATAAGAAGAACTCGTTTTACCGGCTGTTGTTATAGTGAACATTATCATCAGTGAATATGCAGGAAAATTACAAAGATGCATTTGTATAATAACACCGTTAGTCGCAGAATCCGATACGTGGCGGATAACCTGAACAATAAATTAATTGAAAACTTGAAATGGAGGAATATGAGCTGCAGTTATATGAGTTCACGGATAATAATAAGGATATGTATTTGAAATGTTATGTACAGCTCGTGGATGATATTGTAGAAGACTTTTGCAAATGTACAAATACAAGGGATTAAATCTTTTTTGAGATATTTAATACATTTGTATCTGAATGGAGCCGACCGAATGCGTTAGTGTCTGCACTCCGGTTGTTATTCGAATCAAAACCCTGGATGCACTGTGAACCCATTGTATTATTCACAAGGAAGCGCTAGCGCTATGAATCCCGAAATACCCTAGGTTTTGGCATGTGGTCAATTTTACAAAATATCTTTATTGTATTACTATAATTTGCGATGACTCCTTATGGGAAAGTTTATAATTTTTTAAGGAAGAAGAACAGAAGTAGGCAAATGTTTTGCGGAAACAGACTTTTGGTAAAACTTCTCATGCAAGGACAGTCGGTCGATAAAGTTTCAGCTTTTAGAAAAACAATACAGTTCTGGAGAAAAAAATTAAAAAATACGGAAGCAAAGATTGTTTCCTCATGTGACCACTAATGAAGTTCTCTCGCGACAAGGTCTTAAGAGCACATTTTCCTAGCTCATAACCTGATTTGAAAATTATTTTCAAGGTGATAATATTGAACGGTTTGCATGGATTTAAGACTCATTCAGCGCCAGTGCTCCAACTGAATTTACTTCTACCGAAGAAGAAAATCCTATTGAGCTGTCTTGAGACAACACGCCAAAGGCTATATTAAGCAGGTCACTAAGAGATGTATATTCACTGCTAAGTCTTAAAGCTCAGCGAATTTTATTTTCATTTGCGAAGCTGTTACAAAAGTATCGATTGAAAATCAACGTGGAACAGGAAATGGGGGTAGTTATCTCCAGTTTGATTCCAAAATTTGAGAAAATGTGGGGTTATTAATAATATTTTTTTGATCGTCTTCAAAGACGCATGGACAATTTTATGATCTTAAAAGCGTGATTCATTTATTTTGACCTAGCTGCACCAACTTAAGCACCAGCCTTTTAATGATTGTGGATACCATTGTACTAACAATGGTTAAGAGAAAATAACAGCAGGATAAATATAAAAAAAGGTGAAAAAATCTACCGTAATTGTAATTGTTAGGTACGTTCTGACTTAGGACGCTTTGGAAAAGTTCTGATTCAGTAAATAGGCCGTGGCCCGAAAAAGTTTGGGAAACATTGGTTTAATTTATTTCATTTACAAGGACTGGATAATATATGTAAAGTTCCGTACTATACTTGGTAAAGCTGTCTGTTACATAGTTGTTTGTCAATCGCTGTGTAAAGGAGACGTCCCGTATATTTGATTGCCATTGGAAAATATTGAGCATCGTGTGATTATTGAATTTTTGCACGTAAAAGGCTTAAAAAGTTCAGAAATGTTAGATAAAATTGTGTTGAGTGAAAGTGCTTCTTCATTTACGGCCGTAAATAATTACTCCGACATTTAAAAAGCAAATGAATGAATATCTTAACATCTAAGCCTTTTACAGATTGCTTTTGATGTTTAGGGAAATCTTAGAAAATTGACGATTTTGTAAAATCAAAATTAAAGGATAATTAACTTGTTTCAACTTTTGTGAAATCTAAGGGTGAACTTTTTACCAAGTTGTCCTTGACCACATAACAAAGGGGATTATTTTTTAGATAATGCCCATTGAAAATATGATTACAGACTATAATTTATATTACCCCCCTCACTTATTTCAAGAAAATCATTTGTCTTCAATTCAAGTTATGTATACATATGTTGTTCGAAATATTAATAATATACATGCCTTACCTAAATTGCCTAGAACTTTTCTGTTGTTACTAAGTCGGTTATTGTTAGAAAAATTGATGGTATTTGAGAGTTTTAAAGACGTAGTATATTTTACGTTAAATTGATAAACAGCAGTTTTTTAGAATAAAACGTACTTTTACATCAGCACAGATTCGCTTAAAGAGAATTTTTTATATAGTAATAAAGTAATGCTACACTCCAAAAAATGTTGGTATTTTATACGAGTGGTCTTTCTAAAATGTTCCACTGTAGTAGTATTATAGTTTTCGAGGTGCATGGTAAATGTTGACGTTATCTTTTTTGTAAACCAATTAGTGATCATTTTATCTTTATATTGAATTAATGTTATGTCCAAAATATTTGCACTTGTTTTCTTCTAATTACACTTATAGACAAAATTAACGCACTACTTAATTATTTTGTTTGAATTTTAAGATAACGGTCATGATTAAGGTTACTAATTTTTTAACTAATAGGGAAGGATCTTCTTTGATAATCTAGACACATGCTGTGAGGAAATGTTTTGTTTTAAACAGCAATCGGCAGTATGTACATAATAATGCTAAAAATTCGCAAAACATGAACTACACACAAAAAACGTAAACAATTAAATTAACGTGTTTCAACTGATCCTAGTACTTCTTATTACTGCATTCATTCGCCTTGATATACTGGAGATCAGATTTTGAATAACATCTTGGAGGATTCTCTCTCCCATTCTGCTATTACTGCACCTACTAGTTGATTATGGTTAACAGGTGGGGGTCTATGACTGCGAACTTTCTTTTTAAAAGCGTCCCATAGATACTCTATGTGATTTAAATCGGGACTGTTGGCTGCCCATTGCATTGACTGAAAATCAACTGCATTTAAGTAGTCAATCATTTGCTTATCCATGTGAGGACGAGTATTATCTTTCATGAACACAAAATTAGGCCCCGCGAAGGGATCAAACGGCATTACTTGCTCAACTATGACATTTCCAGATAATAATCCACATTCATGAATCTCATACGGATAGGAACCAACTCTGCACGACCGTTAAAACAGATTCCTCCTCAAAACATTAGTGCCTCCACCAAATCGAATTTTTGGAGCAACATTGCAGCTCACAAATCTCTCTTCTAGCTATTGCCAGACATGCTCGCGTCCATCCGAAGATTTTAAGTTGACCCTAGCCTCATCTGAGAACAAACCTTTCTTCCAATCATCAACCGTCCAGTTTTGATGATTTCTAGCGAAACGTAATCTTGCAACTCTGGTTAGCAAAGGTTTTTTCGCCGGTCTTCTACTGCCCAATCCAGCTTCATTTAAACGTCTTCTCACAGTTCGCGACGATATCAGGACATTGCGAGCAATTGCTAATTCATTTCTTAACTTTGTACTAGTGACTGTCCTGTTTCTAACAGCAGACTGCCTCAGAAAGCGCTCATCTCACATCCGTAGATCGTTTGCGCCCTTGTCCTGGCCTTCGATTGTAAGATCCTGTCTGATTGAAGCGTTCAACCATGCGACTTATAGTGGAATGGTTTCTTCCTAACGCATAGAATATCCTTCTTCCAGTAAAGTTGATACCTTTACTGCATCCTCAACGAATCAAATATTTTGATAATCAACAATTTTCGTAACAACAATGTGCTCAACTTTTGAGAAACTTTAAAATTATGACAATTATAATTTTAAAACAAACGATTTCTTGACAGCATGTGTTTAAATTATGAAAGAAGACCCTTCCCTAATAGTTAAAAAATTAGTAACCTTAATCATGATCATTATCTTAAAATTCAAACAAAAAAATTAAGTGGTGCGTTAATTTTGTCCATAAGTTTATATTGCAGACTGTATATTTATAATAACTGATGAATGTATTTAATAGATTTTTAACTTAGTTTTTAGACTTTAGAGTTGTGCATTCATCTACATTAAAGAATGTTAGGTTGTTGTCTGAAATACTTTAAAATAATAAGGAAATACCAGTAAAATTAGGAAAAACACTAGGATTATTTAAAAGTATTTCAAACAGAACGAAATGTAGGTCGAATTATTGCATAAAAAATCTATTTTAACAGAATAATGTTTAGTTATAGGAAATATAAAGTTACGGAATTTGCTGGCACACAAGTTCAGCAAGATAGCAAATTACAACAATAATAAATTATTTAAGAAGTTCACGAAAATCTTCGTAATGCAGGAAAGTAAGATAAAAAGAATTAGAGATGAAAATAGAAAAAATTTCTGGTATTAGTTTAAGATAAAATTGAACTGTGGTTTATTATAAATATAGAAATTAAAAATAGGTATGAAATTTATTGGTAACAGTGTTAAAAGAACTGAACGAAACGAAACAAGTAGATCTAGGTTATAAAATTGTATAGAAAGTTAAGTTTTTGTTTTTAATAACATAGCTGTTTAATCTGAATCACGCTGATCACTTGATTAACGTCTTGATGGTTAGCACATCTCCAATTACCAAGTTATAAGTAAAATTGTTCTTGAGGCTGAGAACAAGTTGGGGATGATTTACGGATGTGCATAAGAGGACAAAGAATTGTTACTCCTACGCACATTCTTTCTTTTAGGTTCTCTTGTCTTTGAGAGGCACCTAAAACCATCTCTTCAGCGCAATTACTGTTGAAGAGCAAACATTAAGGGGTTGAAGAGCTATACGAGGTTCGACATCCTACTTACATTATAATGTAAATTATCTATAGTTGCTTTTTAAAGTTCTTCCCATATTAATTTGCAGTAGAACAAGGAAGTGGTAGTAAATCCATTGCCATGCTTTTGATTTGTAAGTAATTTTGAATTTAATATTGAAAATATAAAGACATATTTGGATAACTTTAATATTGTCTAAAAGAAACAAATAACTCAATTGCAACATTTCCTGAAAAGTTCAATTAGATTCATTATAACTAAGTTTAAGATTAAATATTCAAATATAATTAATTAAGTAGTTATATTAAAATAAATACAATTAAAATCAAACAAATTACACAATTTCAATTTCTAATTATCAATTCTTAAATATATATATATATATATATATATATATATATATATATATATATATATT
>JAHWXV010072903.1:0-11006 GCA_024586415.1 Phrixothrix hirtus
GAAAAAATGCGTTGAAGCATTTTATCAGAGAAAATTTCCGGAGTTAAGCAGCCTTTTGCCTGTCCAGTAACTTGGATGGGTGACCGTTACAATTATTGTTCCCAAAATAAACGTAGACAATAGTCTAGTCATTTGTGGGTACCATTGGCATATCTATGTGCGTACGAGAAAGTCGTGTGTTGTTTCACACCTGATTTTTGTTATTAACAAAGTGCTTGTTATATCCTCATTTTAACCAAATGATATTTGAGTATACTGCGTGTCCCAGATTCAACACATCAACATGGCTGTCTCAAGAGATAGAAGATAGGTTAAATTAGAGTGGTATTGCAGAATTTGATGACGATTTCAAATATCATGAAAAATAAAGGAGATAGAACTAATTATGAAAGATATTTGATAAAATTGAGAATTTTCCGATTTCTTTTTTCTCGCATAGCACAGTTAGCGTTAATCTGAAACAGTTTAGACTTTTATATTATTAGGACAGTTTTTTAAAGACAATTTGTTGGTGCTAATTTTAGCACCATTTAGCAGTTATTTACATCAACTTTTGTTTTTATTATGGTGGTCATCTTGTTTTCTTAGTTACTAAGAATTTTGAACTTTAGTCGAGTTATTTATGAAAATTGCATTTAGCTAAATAATAAATTGCTACAAAAACATCTGGTAGTTATCTGTTTTTCATTTGTTAAAAGAATAACAACTTGACAGATAACACGTTTTGTGGTAAAGTTTGTAGAGTTACCTAAAGTGTATTTGTTAAACAGTGGATTTGAAGAATAACAAAAAATAAAATGGCGTGAAGATATTCCAACGAAGAAAAGTTGGATCTGCTGGAGTGTTACTTTATAGCTAACAGGAATTCTGAACGTGCATGCGAAAGATATTTTGGAATGTATCCTGAACGACAACAATCAAATAGACAGCGCTGTTTAGAAAAATAGTAAGCAATTTGTTAACTTTCGGTAATTTTGAAGAAAGAAAAGTGGCATACGGTATTGATAATACTGAGTGCAATAATAATCTTTTCAAGCAATTGAAAACAATCCCTGTATAGGAGTTCGAATAGTTGCCTTAGAAACCGACACTTCAAAATTAACAGTCAAAGACTTTTGAATGCTAATAAGTACCATTCCTACGAACCTTTAATTGTTCAAGGCCTACGTGACGAAGATTACCCCAAGAGAATAGAATTTTGCCAGTGGTGTGTTCAGCAATGCGTGCACGATGGTAATTTTCCTTTTAGAGTCTTGTGGATAGACGAAACACGCTTTACTAACGGTGGTGTATACAATTAACATAACCATTGCTATTGGGCCATAGAAAACCCTCATTTAGCTAACCAAAGAAGATTTCAAATTAGATTTGGTTTTAATGTTTGGTGTGGTATTTATTGTAGGTAAATAACTTATTCTAATTTACTGATTTTAGTCTTTAAAACGTCTTATCCTTTTTAGATAGTCATTTAATAGGGCCATTCATTTTTGATAATAATTTAAATGGAGTTGCTTACTTACGATTATTACAGAACCAGATGTTACCTGCTATGCGAGAAATAATGACCGAAACAGTTTTGTAAAACCTATTTTCAAAAGATGGCTGTTCGGCGCATAATATGAGGGAACTTCGAAGATTTTTAGAATAAAATTTTAATAATCGTGTTATTGCAAATAATGGGCCGGTTTTATGGCCAGCTCGGTCACCGGATCTTACGCCGTGTGATTTCTATTTGTGATGTACTGCGAAAAATAAGATGTATGACTTTGAGCCGGCAGAAACTCGAGATCTTTTAGAAGAGCGAGTAAGAGATGTACTTCTTTCATTAAATGGGAACACCCTTCGTGGAGTTTGTGCAAGCGTTAAAAATAGGTGCCAAACATGCATTGAAAAGGTGGAAGACATATTGAACAATTTCTTTAAATGTTGAAGTTTAAGTTGTCACTATCTTGTATTAGTTTTATTTTTATTAAGATTCCAAATTTTCTGGACATATTATGACTGTTTCGATTAACGCTTACTGTGTTATGCGAGAAAAAAGAAATCGGAAAATTTTCGATTTTATCAAATATCTTTTATAATTTGTTCTATCTCCTTTAGTTTTCATGATATTTGAAGTAGCCATAAAATTCTGAAATACTTCTCTAATTTAGCCTATTTTCTATGTCTTATAATAACTGAGATAGCAATGTTGATGTGTTAAATCTGGGTCACACGGTATACTGTAACACTTAGAAAACAAAAAGATGATTTAAAAGCAGTTTATAACCATTAAATATAAAAAAAGGGAATCATTCAAAAATGTAATATTTTTGTTGCAACAGAATTCTAACAAAATACATACCTACAAAAACAGTATTGATTTTATTTTTTAATAAATGAGTTATAAAATAGTTACTAAACGCTATATCTATATAAAAATGTAAAAATAATGCTAATAATCACTAAAACATTATCCAAATAGATAGTGCATATTCAATTTGCATTTTCACACAACGAACGCAAATATCTACCAAATCGTTACGATATCCATTTGTTAAATTTTTTACACCACCTTCTAGTAGATTTGTTTCTTTTTCTACTGCATTCGTTAAAACGCCCTAACGACTCTTCTGTCTCGCTTTGTCCTGTTGTAAATGCCGTTGCCGCTTGTCCTATTGAAATTTTTGCACGTCGTCATAATTCGACCGTGAATTGCAAAATTTCACTCCCTTTTTCAATTTTAAGTTTTATCAGTTCCCAAGCTATATTTACATGAAATTTTCGTCTGAGTATTTTATCTTCGGGATTGCTGTTAGCGTGCATTGATAGCTGAAATGTTGAGCAAATCGTAAAAAATTACTAAAAGCCAACGTCGAGTGTTCCTTGCAAAAGACTATTTTTGAAGTAATTGATCTGCTAGATCGACCGCAATTTTTGTTGAATTGTAAAAAGTCGTAATTTCCGGTTTATTCCTTTTTCCGGTATCCTCAAATACAGTAACATCATGATGCATGGACGAGATTACCAAAATCGATTTAGTTCTTTTAGAACAATATGAAACAAGTGTAATTTTTTCCTGGAAGCCAAAATTAGAAGAGTTGATGGTTTTGCTTTTTGTTTGGAAGGACTTCTTTTGGTATTTGCTTCTTGTTTTTACGAATGGTCCCAAAATATGTTATTTTTGTTTGTTTTAGTAGCTTTTTAATAGAGAAACACCAGTAAACAGTTGCCGGCGGTAATATTTCTGTTTGTTCCGTCAACTAGCTCAACAAGTTGCAAAGAAATATTTTCTCCTGTGTTATTATGCTTATACGGACCTTCAATCTGTGTTCCGACATAAGTTTCAAAGTTTACTGTATAAGTTGTTTTTGCGTCAACAAGGGCGAACACTTTGATACCATATTTTGCTGGCTTACTCGGAATATGTTGCTTGAACGAATAGCGTCCTCTACAGGCTAGTAGCTGTTTGTGCACTGTCAAATATTCACTGGGTATATATGCATTATGAAAATTGGAAATCACCGTTTCAAATACATCCCTTATTGGAGCTTACTTGTCAATGTCACGTCTTTGTTCTCAGTCTTGTATATCGTCAAATCTTAAATACCTCATGAGAAATCTAATTATTTTGTAGCTCCTGGATGAAAACAAGCCTTTATACCATTTCCTTGGGAATTATCCCAAAGCAGAATGACATTTTTTCTAGAACTTCTTAAAACTCCAATCAACTAAGGAATTCCTATCATTGCTTTCATTTCGATAACATCAGTCGGCCTTGCATCTCTTTCCCGATGAAATATTTGGCGAATTCTGTCTATATAAATATTAGTACCTGTTGTTATTAGACGACAAAGTTGTTCATTCAAAAATAATTGGAGGCAACCTCTTTCAGATTTAGCATGATTTGAGACAACTTTAAATCCAGGTAAATTAATTACAATATTGTGTGAAGGTGTATGGACATTTTGAACAGCTCTTGCTTTCCTGCACTTTGTTATTTTGTCCTTTCCATTAAAAAAATTATCTGTTGAAGTTCCAGCAATTCCTTCGTCTTTATCAGTTTGTTCCTCATCATCACCTTGCTCACTTGCGGAATTATGACAACTGTGGTTTTCAATATTCTCTTTCTGCTGGTATTCCTCTTCATCAAACTGAGAAAGTTCTTCTTCAGAGCGAATCGTATCATACCATTGTATAAGTACATTTGGATCTGATGAGATCTCGGATAATCTTGCTTTTTAGCATTTGACATGTTTATCAATGAAATTACTTAAGGTAAACGCTTACTAAAGCGAATAAAATATTGTGCAGGCAAAACTTACGATTGGAAAATAATACCGTGCCATAGAAAAAGAGTGCATCCAGAGCGGTAAAAATTTGAAAAACTAGGGAATTTATTGCTGTTATGTTTCTTTCTAACCAATAAAACAAGATATCAACTATAGGCGTGTATCTATATTTCACATATGTTTAATATTTTAATTATTTTTAATTGAAAAAGAGAAATTGTTTTAACTTACATAAAATAAAACATGTCCTAATTCAGTTTTAACCATCAATAAGCAAATTGAAATTCCAATACACTATTTTAATTATCAATTATAAATGTCATTTATATGTGACGCCTATAGTAAAATAACTTTACTATTATTTAATTTTTAATTTCAATACCACCAATTTGTAAGTTTGGTTGCCTATTCAAGTCTGCACTATTTCTCTATGATCCAGTATTAACATAGTAATAAAAAATATTGTAACAAAAATTAGAAACAACAAATGGAAAACTCTAGAATCATCTAGAATGTTTTCTTTATAATAAAATAGGTGATGTAATCACAATTACTCATTGCGGTAAGCGATACCTGTCAATTTGATTAGGTCAGCAATGAGTCATAGCATTGTAATTTGTTGCCTCATTATTAGGAGTCATATTCTGGAATCTTCTTTATATTGTTCTAGAATTTATCTTTTCTGTGTAAACAGCAGATTAAATTCTCGTAGTTTAGTTTTTGTTAAAATCTTGTGCTATTTAACACTGATATACATATAAATATAAATATACATACATAAATAGAAATATAAATATTGGCTGCTAGTGGATTGTGAAATAAATATTTAAACAAATTAGTGTATATAGTTACTTGTAATCTTAGTGAAAATAAATAAACATTTTAAAACAATTAACTAGTTTCGTTACAATATGTTAATTCGAGAAAATCTTTATTTGCAAACAAATTGTTAGTGGAAGCGAATCACACTTCTTTCACAATATCTGAAGGCACTTTTATAGTAACATCCCTGTGGGAGACTGTAATAAACATCAAACAAAATGAAAATATTTACAGCCTAGTCTAAGGTACCAAAGAGACCAGCCGCACACACACCATCTGTATGATGTCGAAGATCTCATTGCAATAATAGAATTAAAATTAACCCATTATAGTTCGATAGGTAATTTACGAATAGCATTCCAGTAAATACCTAATAAATACATATCTGTATTTCTAAAAGTTTTCCAGCACTTGCATTGTTTGCCTGCAGCGACCACTTGTACGAATAATTATAAATTATATTTAAATTGTCTTCAAAGCAAGTTCTAAATGTAGCCAAGTACAAGTACAATAATAATTCTTATAGAGTACAAACTATTTTGCCTAGATTCAAAAATTATAACATGAGTGGTCGCGTGGATTACATATGTAATCCAGGACATTAAATATTTTTTTTAGATATCTAAATTTTAAAAGTAACTTATTTGACTAAATAGTCATGCAAAATGATATTTTTTAGGAAGGTATTAAAATGTCGTTGATGTCGCATACCTGAAACAAAAATGCCGTTGAAATAAAGTAGGCTGGATTACATATGTAATCCACGCGCCTACTGAAGGGTTAACCACAACTATTTAATTACGTCATTAGTTGATATAACTTTGTATTAAAATGTGTTATTCATATATAAATCTATACCACGACCCCGAATCCTTGTGTAGAAAGTGATCATCTTGAATTGGTACAATTTCAAGAGACAGCCAAGTTTTCGTCACGGCTGGTTTGCTAAAATTGCAAATTATTGAATGAGTTTTAATGTGTGCTACTAAAATAACTAAAGTAGGTAATGTAAAGATGTAGAAAATAATATAAAAGAAAACGAAAACAACTTTTAAGACAATTAGAATTTAATAAATTGTAGATGTGTGAATCATAATCTAATAGCAATTAAGGTCACTAGTCCAGGAACTGATACTTTACGGTACGAATGCGATGTTAATGGACGAGGCGGCGAAGTTTTCGAGTTCAGTATTTCGCAATGAGTACTATAAAATTGGTTCACAGAAGTTTAACGTTAGGTACTTTATTTCACCCTGTGAGTTTTATTTTAAAACATCTTTGAAATTATTGTTACAGCGATTGGTAGAAGATTTAAATTTAGAAACAGGGCCACCTACTGTTTTGACCTATATTTTATCGTCATAGTCGTGTTGCTTGGATACACATTATAGGCTCTCATCCTGTAATAGCTCACTTACCGGACTAAAGTGGCACCGGGAAACAATTTAACAAACAGTATGAAACAAAGCAATTTTGAGAACACTAGAAAAGGAAATCGAATTATACATAATATTGATAAATTGTATCTGAGTTTTTCTAGGTTTATGTGCTAACTAATTGACTTACACTATGTCCTCATACATTGTAAAGTTAATGTATACAAAGCTTAATGAAAATTTAGTTCAAATATCAATTATTGTAAATCAGCATAGTTTTTAATTATTATTTTATTGTCATTCTTTCGTAATAAAACTGTGTATGTCTTGTACAGATGATGAGTTGCCTAAGCTTTTCTTGAGCTTCTTATAGTTGAATGTTCTACCATTGCCTAATCGGTTCCTTTATAAAATCTCCGATTATAGATGATATCTTGCCAGACACTATAATTAAGAAGTCCAACGATAACAGTTTTGTTTTATTTACTAGTTATTGACAAATTCAAAAAATTCCCCGCTATTTGATGATAATAATGTTTAATGTAGAATTAAGAAAATGTAGAAAACGTGTATCACTTCTTTAATTCCATATGACGAACTATAAATTAAAATATCTTATTCTTTATCAAAAATTAATTTTATCGAGGGTGCTTTAGAGCTACAGCCGTTTTGGCAGTTTCTTTTTTAATTTGATATAACCATTCCTATATATTTTTAAATGAAACCAAAATGCGTGTATGGTAGGAGAACTTACTAATTATTCTAACCATTTCTAACAATATTGATAAAGAGTAATATAACAAAAACCCACTACAAATTGAGCTAAATATATGTTCTACAAACCTTTCTGTTATAGACTTTCGTAAATTCTTTTTCTAAAGACATACCCACATTTATCAATACATTTGCGGAAATATGTTCTATCGCATAAACCATTCACTCTATGCCTTCCCTAGTTATTGGTGATACTGTATATACCTGTTTTTTATAAAATACCAAAGCAAAAATCCAAGTTCTTTAAATATTCCACGGGACCTCTTTTTTTTATCTACAAGGGTTATTCATTAATTAACCTTCGATTGGCTATAAAAATAAACAAATACCTGTATCATCATGGCGTATGTGTTGCTAGAAAAATGGGACTATGAAGATTACGTCGTATCATTCAGCTCTGTTTCGTTTATCAGTATGTAATCAGCAAACGCTTGAAATGACCGATGTTATTCCGTATCCCGCCAGTTGTGAGGTACATTTTGTCATCCGCTTCTTGCAATTAGGAGCCAATGCCGCCGAGATTCTGTGACGTTACGGTTTTCTTTAAGTATGTTGCGGGGCAAAATTATTTGTATTTTGCTTTTCCCGGCAGTTATCGTGAGGGTAAGTTCTTTTTACAGGACTTTTATGAAGATATACTTTGTTGTTCATACCTAGTTAGATTAGTTTGTAAATAATAAGGTAATAAACCTTCATAAGCCAAATATTGCTCTAACAGTTAATTAAAAATTAAAATCTTGTATAATATAATAATGAAAGATTCAAAATAATTGTGTAACCATTTTCTGGGCATCTAATACTAAAACAAATATGTACAAAATGACCTAAATGATATGATTGTTTAACCGTTATTTTGTGTCTACAACAATGGCAATTAAGTATTGAACTTTACTTCGCAAATCTCAATCAATAAATGCATTTAATTATTGCTGATAGCAATCAGTTTGTTTCGGTTAGTGATAATTTTATCAACGGACGGATGATACTATTGAATTGGTATCAATGAAATTAATTAATTAACAGTTCTCATCAAAAGTCTTTCTGTCAACGGTATCAATTTCTAAAGGCCTTAAGCAAATGCTAGATTGATTTTGGAAGTAGTCTAATAACGGATCTTGCATCAATGTTTCTTACATTGGTACACAAACGATTTACAATTGACCTAAATAGTTCCATGTACTCCTTTTTCGGTCTGAATGCTTCGTAACGCTAGCTTTTGTGGCACAAGTCGCAAGATCAACTGCAGCAACAAGATTAAGGCCTGACACGCAACAATGTGTGACGGTGGTTTCCAGGATACTCCAGTTATTGTATGGCACAAGCAACTGTTTAACTGGAGGATCATGAATAACTTTCATCAAAGGCGCCTATTGCCCAAACAACAAGGCACGACTGATAAAGGCGGTAAACTAGGTTCGTAGGCTCAGTTATATATTTTAAATCAAAAGCTAATTTACTAGGCGAGCCCCACTATGAGAGTGCAACTCGATCTTTCCGATTCCGCGATCGAAATCGAAGTCTCTTAAGCGTTCTCGAAGCGCTGTTTATATACTAATTTAGAACGCGGTGTCTTTATTCCACTTGTGTAACTTATTTGCTATTCGTTTCTTGCGCTTCGTGATAATTTATTCTAATCGGAAGTTACAATATGTTAATATTTAAAATAATGAAACCTTATTTATTATATAAAATTAACTTATTTTCACTAAATACGGCATTTATAGTTTGTCTAATTCTAATTAGGCAAGCCACTGGATTTACAAACATATTTCTATATATAATTAATTATTTTAATTATTAAATGCTTCCCGCACTCCGCGAACTTTTAAAGCCTTTTAAATTGTCTTTCTAAACTTAAATATTAATAACACTAAAACCCGCGAAACTGTATTAGTTTTTATAACCGCGACTTGATTTTATAACGAGGGTACTTTTACAATTCATCGTCGATTGTGTCGTATATATGGGGATGTGGTTATGAGTGACGGTGTTGCGTTGGGGTGGGGCATAAAATACAAAGCTGGTGGCACAGACGTGCATGATGAAGGTCACCGAGAAATACACTTAGAAGTGATTGATAAACTTGTGCGACATGTTTACGAACTTGTGCGTGCGAGACCTCGGTTCACAATTTCCGAGCTTTCTGAAAATCTGCTTTAGATTTCAAAGATAACCCTACTTAAGATTATTGCAGAGAGGTTAGGTTACTATAAGTTTTGTGCACGGTGGGTACCAAAATGTCTAACAGATGTTCACAAAACTGAAAGAATTGGTTCGACCTTGACATTGCAAAGGGCATAAAAGTTTCGTCAGACAAACTGAAAATATTAAGTAACTTACATAAGGTTGGTTTATAAATACAAACTATTTGAAATGTTATAAAACGATTTATAGAAAAATTATACGATTAGAAAAATAAATGCACAATGACAAGATAATACTAAAATATATTAATAAAACAAAAAGAAATGGGACATAGCAAACTCTACGCTGAAAAGACAAACTAAACCTAATACAACTCAGTGCATAATAGTAAATGAAATTGATACTACGGACAAACAAATAATTGCGAATGAGTTCAACAAATTTTTTATAAACATACCAAAAAAACTTTACCAAGGGGATAGATTCTAACTATAAATTTTCGGACTTACATAAGAATCAGCATCCGCTTCGAACTCCATCTTTTTAACCGCAATTTCCTAAATTGATCTAATCAGTACCACCAATAATCTCAAAAACACAAATGCGTCTGGAGCGGACAATATTCCTACCTTTATTACTAAAAATTGTGCTAAATATATTATAAAGCCTCTAACCTATCTGATTAATTTATTCCTTTCTGAAGGGTCATTTCCAAATATATTAAAAATTTCAAAAATTGTATGCCTTCGTAAAAAGGGTGACCCTAGATCAATAAACAATTATCGGCGTATTTTCGAAAAGGTCATTGCTAATCAAATTTCACATTTTCTGGAAATAAACAATATCTTTTTTCAAAATAAACATGGTTTTAGGAAAAATAAATCAACTAGCTCCGTTCTTTGTAGTATGTTAGATACGGTGTACAATAACTTAGATAAGGGTAATAAAGTGTTTGCTTTATTTGTAAATCTATCCAAAGCATTTGACTGCGTAAACCACGAAATACTTTTGGACATAATATCGAATTATGGAATACGCAGAAACCGTTTAAATCTAATAAGAAACTATTTAGCAAACAGAAAACAATTAGTTTCATATTGAGGCATACATTCAGATAAACTAAATAATGAAATCGGTGTACTCCAAGGAAGCGTTTTAGGGCCGCTTTTTTTACTGTACTGTAATGACTTTGGATCAAATATTCCTATGCAATATTACGCGTATGCTGATTATATAACAATTATTACATGCACCAAAAATATTAAAGATACATGAGTTCAAATCAATAATAATTTAAATTATATTATAAATTATTTTTATGAGCACAAGCTAATTATAAATCAAGCCAAAATTTTTATGTTACAATTTCAACCACATGTTCTTCACCTGCCCTTGTTCAGGATTATGAGATTAATAAGTTTATTTCTGTAGACGCGAGCAGTTGCGTCTATTATCAGTCCCGTTCAAGAAAGGAACAATTCTATTTAAATTTATTAACTGACTCGCGATAATTTATCTCGGAAGTCCTTCTTAAAATTTGATTAGCAATTATTGTTTTCGTGGGTCAAATTACCACTATGTTTTTGTAAACAAAACCAAGTTTATATCAATTTTTACG
>JAHWXV010072904.1:0-18320 GCA_024586415.1 Phrixothrix hirtus
ACTTAAAGGAATGTTTTTAATAATTTCAAAACGGAATTAGATGCAAAAATTAAAATGCTATAAGTACATAATGTAATTCGTTACGCATAGTGATGTTATTGAATTTAGATAATTTACAAAAGGAATTAGCGATAGATAACAATAGAATTTACATAAATTAAATGTATTGACACAAAAAACCAGCGAGATCTGACAAAGTTTAAGCTTTAGATCTTGGAAATTATTAACGATGGTATTGTTAAAGATACTTTCCCCAATTTCTTTGGATTTGTCGCGGTTTATTTCTCCAGAAAGAATGGTGCCTATTGTAAGAGAAACAAGTTTGCCATTGCTCCGTTTTAATGGAGAATGGGATTTCAACCAATTACCAACTCGCTCTAGATCACGACAGACACGATTTATTGAGAAATCCGTAATTCAACGTGTTGTTCCAAATAAACCAGTCTTACTTTCACTAAATTTTCTAAAGCTTCACAGATTCTGGTGTATTTTGGCAGAGATAGTACCCACTTGGCTAAATTATTTTCACCTAAATCATTTTGTGTGTCAAACCTTGAACTTTCAGAGATCGCATTAAGACCTGCTCTATAGTTCAAAATTTATGTGCTCGGCGGACTGTAAAAAAATTTAAAAATTTGTTATATTCTTCCTGTGTGATAGATTCTTTTATAAGTTGCATTTGTTGTAAATATAAGTGAGCTGATTTAGCGTACTGTAGATGATCGGCAGAATGAAAGAAAGGAAGCATTTCTCTTACACAATGCAAATGCAGTTCAAAATCTCCCGAACACTCAGCATCAATGGACATTTTAACAAGATTTATCTGATTTATATATTGACACCAAAGCTTGCCCGTATGACTTGTATTGTTTTCTTCAACCATCCTACGCAGGTCAGAACTATCATTATTTTCAGAAGACAGATGTAGAGCTTCAACGGCTCTCTATCGATGTTATCAAAATTTTCTAATTTTGCCAGAACTAATATTAGCGCAAGTTGTGATATAAAATGAGCTCTTAATGATCGTGCATAAGAATGTCAAGTCATCAAAACTGAAATACTATTTTTAGCATATATTGCATTTCACGTGTCTTCTAGCCTGCTTCCTGTCATAATATTTCCAATTGAACCTAAAAATGACATCAGAAGTTGAAAACCTCCTAGACGAATCGAACTTTTTTTTAAGAAGCTGTTGATTTCAGCAGATGCAACCATTTCAGCGGCCTTTAAGTAAAGAGGTTGATCTAAGGTAACAGTGCACATATTTTGTCCATATTGGTCATACATCTTCTGTGCAAAAAGAAGAGCCGAATGAATTGTCGTCAAATTTCCGGGATTTAGAGTCGTCTGAAATTCTCCAGATACAGAGGAAACCATGTATCCGTTCCACAAAGGCTTTTTTCAAAATTCAAAAGAAACGTCGATGTCCACAAGCAGTTTTTATATTAATTTAACTATTTTAGCATCTGATTCATTACATTGTATATCTTTGATTTTTATATTTTTAAGCCCAACTGTTTCTTTTTTGTAAGGGTAAAGTTTAATTGAAGACATTGTACCTTTTCCAAATACATTAGTAATGTGTTTAGATCACTTGATATTTTCAGGTGCAACATGGAAACACAAACTATACCGTCCATATTGCGAAACGTTTTTACATTGTGGTCTGCATTATCGAAGACAAATTTCTGAAAGACGGAAGAAGTAAACTGGTATTTTTTATCGCACGAAACTGAGATCCCAAATTACAAAATTTCTTTATAAGATGCACAAAATGACAATTCTGCTAGCAGCTCTATCAAATTTTTAGACCCATGTTTTTTATGTATGTAAACACCAACGCTTAGTAGAACCCGAGATAGGTAACATCTGGGTCTTGTTGTAGCTACCAGAGAATTGGCTGCAGCAATAACCCGCCTGTCGGTTGATTCTTTTCAAGTCATTTCTGATAAAAAAGATATTAGTAAGTCAGGCATGTTATTTCCACCCCCATTTTTTTCCGAGGGATATTCATCCAATTTAAAAAGCTTTGAACGAATTTCTTCTTTTAATATTTTATAGCACAATGTTTGATTTCTGGTGTTCAAGATCAGCTTATTTTGTATCGTAATAACTATTTTTTATTACGTCTTCCTTTAAAACAAAAAATTGTAGGGTTAGGAACTGATTTAATGACAATTAATTCGTCACCATAATGTTCCATTGAGTTCTTCCTTAAATATTTTGGAATAAACGTAAAGCCTTCTAGTATAAAATCTTCCATTTTTTAAATTAAATTTTGGAAAAAAAAACTGGCACAACTGTTCTTTCTTTTTATCGATAAATTCAATAACCTTATTCAGGGCATTCTTGAGTTACAAATCTTCTGGACGACCCAAAAGTATGTTAGATTTAATTTTGTGATCTAATGTACCGTAGCAAAGGGAATGGTATTTTTAGATTAACTTTGCTAATCTTTATTACGTTCATCTTTAAATAAAGCATTATATAGGGTGTCCTAAAACTGACACTGGTCCTTCTGTGAATAAATTCAGAGAGTTATGGAAAAGCAAGATTGGTGAAATCTCCTAACTGTTTTAGTTTGTCAGTTATCGACAAAAACGAAACCAATATAGAAGAATTAAAATTTACCCATTAATATTACGTAAATGACTCAAAATGTTCACTTTTACAACAGGTTCTAAGAGACATTTTCCCTTAGAAATTACCAGGAAACCGTCATATTTTTCACATCTTCCTGTCTATTCATTGGGACAGCTTTTATGTAAGAAGTTCCTTACTTTTACAGTAGATTTGGCTGATGCACCATCGTGCTGGGATTAATAGGTGCCAACGGAAAGTTTTCAAGTATCAGTGGTAAATTGTCATTTAAAATTGATTGTTCAGACAGAATCAAACCTATCATTATATCATGTGAACAAATTACATGAGCATTCAATAGTTTAACCGATAAGCTTATTGACTTCTGACTTTGATCCGATACCTAGAAATAGATTGAAGATGGTTATCACGTTTGAGACATTCGAAATATTTGATTAGGACTTGTAGATTATTTATTTTTTAGTCTCTTGTTAATCTTGTAATTTCTTCTTTGTCTACATAGTTTCCTTTTTACTTACACACCGTCATAAGGGGTCTGGTATGTTGTGACGTATTCCCGCTATTTTGTAGGTGCCGATGTTTTCAATATTTTCATTGTTATCAATTTTTTATAAGTGTCTTAATTTACCCAAAAAACGGGCTAACTTGAAACAGACCAAAATTTAAAAATATCTTTACAAAGATAAATTAAGACATTGTAAAAAATAAAAATTTATTTTTGCACTTTCGGGACTAAAACGCTACTTTTAGTCACTTGATTCCGTGACTAAAGTGTCACTTTTAATCTCAAGGGAATTAAAAATTTTACTTTAACCAATGAAAATTACATATTGCTGAAGGAGTTTCTATAGCGCTTTGTAAATTAAATTCAAATAGCATTTGCCGTGAAGCATACATTAATAAATCGAAAGATATGTCAATTTCAGTCATGCAATTTTACTTTCTTCGACCTTTATGATTTCAAATTTTTCAAAAGTGCAAAAAATAATGTATACGAGGACTGTCCCAAAACTATCCAACCTTCTTTCATACCTTCGCGCCTGACAATTGTAGCGCCCTCTGCCGGCTACGAGTATCAACAGCAAAACTTTACGAACTTCCTCGATGCTGCAGTATTCGTTAGTTCACGTGCAGCGCGCATTTGTGTTGTTTACGTTCGTCACATTTTGCTATTGTAGAAAATGACCGAAATATCGGAGCAACGAATTTGCATCAAATTTTGCGTAAAACTGGAAAAGAGTTGTACGGAGACCATCGCAATAATGAAGACGGCATTTGGGGACGAGTATATGAGTAAAACACAAATAAAAGAGTGGTATAAGCACGCCAAAGTCGGAGTTATATCAAGTTGTTGCTGATTGTTTTTTTTTTGATTATGACGGTGTCGTACATCACAAATATGCTCTTAGAGCTCAGACGATCAACAAGGAATATTATCTTGCAATTGCGAAAAGATTGCGTGAGGCAATTCGCAGGAAACGGCCTCAACTTTAGTCAAGAGGTGACTGGCTTCTGCATCACGATAATCCGCCAGCATCGAATTTTGTGCAGTAATATTTGACAAAGCACAAAGTCGCACAGCTCCATCAGCCTCCGTACAGTCCTGATGTAGCTCCCTGCGACTTTTGGCTATCCCCAAGATTAGAAATGCCTCTCAAAGAACATCTATTTGACGACAAAGAAACAGTCGAAACTAATACGACGAATGTTCTAAAGGCTATACCAAAAAATGAGTTCCAGGGCTGCTTCCAAAAGTTGAAAGGCCGTTGGCAGCATATTCTTCAATCAAATGGGGACTACTTCGAAAGATGCCATCAGCCCGATGACGCAGAATAACACCGGCGGGGAAATATAAAGGAAGGTCGAATAGTTTTGGGACAATCCTCGTATACCTCGGGACTAAAAATACTCTTTGATCCCTCAAGAGAGAGCTTTCTCTCTCAGTATATAATATACTATTAATCAAAAAATTTGTTTCAAAAATGGCAAATAGTACTCAAATATATTTTGTTTCATGTACAAATGTAGGTACAAAATTATGACGCCCTCTTTAGGACACTATTTATGTTATTACATTGAATAATATTTTTATCCTTCACATTAGAATAATCAAAAGTATTTGCGTACTCGTTATATGTCCTCACGCATCTGATTTGATAAGAGTGTTTCTGAATTTTTTCAATTTTCGCAACAAAATTTTTCGAAAATTCCTTTTTAGTTCCTTGGTTCTAAAAAAAATTCAGTCATAAACATGCCCTCCTTAAGACCAGCCATAACATCTGGGTGTTTCAATACGCTAGTTTTATCATCATCAGATGATAAAAACTTTTCATCATTTAGGTAATCCTCATTATCATTAACATCACCTTCATGTTCGCTAGCACATTTAGTCGTTCCTGTTGAAACAGGTGTAGTAATATCATCCTAACTTAGTGCTTTTCTGCCCTCACCATTGTGTTTTCTTTTCATTGTGAGAGTTGGTTGTTGCCTCACTGAAACACGTCTTTTTATTTTTTCGTCAAAGGTATTTTCCACGTTAGGGATCAAATTTTCATTAGCAGTGTTTGCTGGAAGGAAGCCATGGAGTCTTTTTAGAACTTCTACTCTGTTAATTGGACAAATCTCAGATGCTGTAAATCCATTCCTTATATTGCCACCGCGCTTATATTCAAGATCTTTTAACGGCTTTCTCGACAATATTGAAAATTGTGTTTTTGAAATGCAGCCTCGATTCAACAATACGCCAGACTAATTTCAGTGGATTGAAAAAGGCAACATCTAATGACTCACATACATGCGTGCTATTAGGCGAAAATAAGATGAACGTGATATTGCAATTTTCCCACTCTTGCCTAATTTTTGCTGAAATGTGCGAGACCAAGTTATCTCCAATGACAGCTTTCTGAAATACGGTATAAGCATTTTAGAAAACCAGTCCTGGAATATAGTATTTCAAACTGTAACGGTTCAAAGCGTAGTCTTTGGATCACGGGATCAATAAAACTAATTTATATTTTTGCTTCCGGGATTACTCATCGGAGTAGGGTAGGTTCAGTTCGATCTGGTAGAAGGCACTAATTGCTGCTAGAGGCCTCTCTTGGAAATTATGTATTAAAACGGAGCGGCCCTCGAAAGTGGCCGCGACTTATATGAAACGATCTTTTCACAATCGTATATTTAATAACTAAGTTTGGCGGAAATAATAAGATGGATAAAACCTTTAAAAGTAATTTTATTCATAATAACGGAAATAATAATTTAAATGCACACTTTCAAATACTTTGTACATATTTACATTGATTGATATTTAACAGTTGTAAATTGAATAACTGGATTTTAAAATACTCGAAAGCTTTCAATACAAAAAAGCGTTCTCAGTATTAAGATAATTATGACAGACGCTAAGCGTCGCTTTCGTTCTTTACAAGGAAGCGCGCGCCGTCCGACGTGTAGTGTTAATTGCGAATTCTGCTCGGATAGTTCAGTATTCTTCTAGGTGCGAAAGGGCCCGCGTCGCTTGCGGGCGTGCTCCTTCGCGTATTTGACTCGGATGGTTCAGACGATGATCCCTTCGTCCACTCGTGACCGATGCCACACAGTAGACGAAGGTATCACTAATTGCTGGCGTCAAACAGACTCTTGCTACCTAGACAACACAAAGATGTTTGACGACAGCGTATTCACGAGTCCTAGTGACGCTTGTACGTTCACTACAAATCCAACACAACGTTCGATTGTTCTAGTTATGCTTATTGTTGGGATCGGGCCGTTATAGAGCAACTCATCCGCTTTCGACAATAAGCTAGGCAGAATCGGATAATAAAAGGGGTTTCACCCTTTCGGATGGCTGAACTAATTTCGCAGTTTTATTTCTGTGACGGTGGTTTTGAAATTATGATATAAGTAATTTGTCGTGGAAGGTTTAAGTTCTTTGCAGTTAACAAAACGCTTTACAATTCAACAAAAATATCTCGACCTTCTAGACAGATATTCTTTATACAAAGAACGGTACGGTATTAGCTCGAGTAAGGATTGCAAGAACTAGCGGTGTTAGCTCGAGCAAGGAATAGCACGAACTATCCTTTTGGCTTAAAAGCTTCGGTCTTTTATACAGAATACTCGGTATTTCGTTCTCTGTTCCTCGAACGTTTTTGATAATTGTTATTTGGTCTTACATTTATTTATAAGCGTATCGCTCATATAATTTGATTAGCTATTTATTTATAACGTAATATTGCGCAATTCTAATTAATATTTTCTTGTTAATTAAATGCGGTTTTGAGATTGTTTTATGTTTGTTATACTTTTCTGTATCAATCTTTATTCATTTTGGACGGTTTCTTAATTCTTTGGGTATTGCGTAAGATTTCGTTATCTTTAATTTTTACTTCATTACATTTTATTTGCATGCAGATTACTAAACAATATTGATTTATTTTAAATTAATTGGCGGTCACTCACTCTCAGTTCACTTCTTATTGTCTTTTTAAAATCTCTTATCAATTTAATCTTCTGGTATTTTCGCAGAAACGTAATATTCACGTATTTGTTGCAAATATGATTCTGCGTGCGAAATATGTTAATATTAACATATTTCGCTGGAAATGTTACTAAACTAGCCACTTTTGGAGTGATTATAAAGACAATTTTCAGGCCCGCCTTCTAGCCATTCACGATATGAATTGTTTGCTTTGAAGACTGTGTAACATCGCAGTGTCTTGCCAGATGCACTCACAGTAAATATAATAAACCTTGAACTCTTTGAATGTTATATAGGTCTAAGAGCTCTTTTAGTACCTCGACGAACAAATATCTTAACTTGACCAGGGTCATTTGTCAAGTACGTTCCATCGTAGTTCAAGATATTACTTGGAGCTAGGTCAACAAGGCTTTCTTCCAGATTATCAAAACATGCATTAATTTCGTTTTTTCTAACTTTACTCCTCGATCTTTTCATATTTTGTGCCATTTTAACCATTAACTCGTGATATCTCTTTAAAAGTGATTGTAGCCAGTCACTGTCAGGTAAATGTTCTTTGAAACGCTTTCATGCATGGTTTTGCGATCTATAACACTTTTGATCATCATTCTTATTTCGATATGTGTGCACGGGTAACCTCAGCTTGCAGCTCTTTCTATAACCCTGACAATAATTTATTCTTCATGTGGTTTCAAAACTATTTGTCTGTCTGGATTTGATAGATTTACTTCTTGATATTTTCTACTTAAAGTTGCGGTTGACACTCCATAGCGTTCTTCGGCCTCCCTAAGAGGCAACCATTTGCATTGCTTTTCAGAGCATTTCTTAAATTTTCATCTGAACAATCAACGCATCTTTGCGCACCGAGTTGTCTTTTGTATGTGCGTGGTATGCTCAATTTAGCTTGCAAAAACGCTATTTTAGTTAAATACATGTACAATTTTCTTTAAAAAATATGTGGTTAAATCTTGACATTAGGCTATTAAAGCTATATTCAGTGAGAAGCAAGATTTACTTTTTCTAAATAAACCACATAGTGTTGTTACGACCAATGTGATTTTTAAAACTGACGAATGTTGTAAGCGCGTTTGAAATTCTTACTACATGAGTCATCCATTTGGAAACACCTGGTACATACATCCGCGTAGTAATAATAAAATCTAATTGGTGAATTACCAGTATCAGTTTTATGCCAAAATTACAATTGTAATTTTGTTAATTGTATAATTCAATTTTAACAACAATTATTAAAATTTCAAAATCCCAGGTTACGTTTTAGAAAACATAAAAGCATTTTTCTTAAAAATATTAATTCAGAAATTCCCGTAAGAAGGCCTGCAAGTCTAAAAATAAACGTTAACCCCTCTCGTCTTCCCCCTTCAATTTCAACGAGAAATACTTCGTTTACGGATAGTAGAGATCTGAGAGCTTCCGTAGTGTGTGTTCAAGCGATATTCAAAGAGTACAATTGAAGAGTTACCAGAATGATGTAATAGGGGATCAAATTAGTAGAAATTTGGTTAACTTCCGCCTAGGGCGAAATCATAATAAAAGGGTCAATTTCAATTTCCTGTCGATTCTGAACCAAAGGGTTTAAGTCCGACAAGGTTGTATGTAAAATACGATAAGAGAATATCCTAGGCAGCACGTTTGTTGTTTTCGATTCCTTCGGAAAGTTAACGGTCTTCAGAACACCAAGTAAGTGATTTATCCGTTGCTTAAACTCCACCGATCTACATTCCTTGTTAAGTAAACTCTATTGGGACGGATTAGTCTGTCACGTATAAATTCAAGACAAGTTCGTTAATATCATAAATAAAAAGACTAACGTTTTAAATATTTAATTGTTTACATTAGTAAGGCCATTAGGGCCAATATTTTTTTGTTTACTTTAGAATAGGTTAATTATTAGCAATCGAAGGGAGAAATGTAAATTATTAATTATAACTCACATTCTCTACTTTTCATTATATTCAATCTTTAAGTATAGATCTTATTTTTTTAAGTAGACCGGTAGTTGTAATAGTTTCTTTTAGCAACTAGTTAATTTTTAAGTGAATAGCCAATTTAAAAGTCTGTCTCAATTTTATCTAATCGAAGAGGGAACCCAGCGGCGTGCATAAAAAGCTACATTGTTGTAAATACACATTAATACAAACCTCGATCTAAAGGTTTTGGAGTTCGGTTTCTTTGTTTTACCGGCCTCTATAGCAACAGAACTTTGGACTATCTGTATCGTTAAAAACAATTGTTGCCCTTATTTACCACTATTTTGCAAATTTTTGAACACCTACTTACCATCCCTGAATGTTAGCTTTATTAAATTGATCGCAAATGTAGAACCTTCCCAATCTCCACTGTAGTGACTGGAGAAAACCAGCTAATTCAGGGGAATTGCCAACTTTGACAACCTCGGGGGCGTAAGGCCTCTTTCGTGCCGTTGTAATATATAATTAATTACTTAGATATTTACCGCAAACAAAACAAGACGTAAAATAACAATTACTTCGGATTCTACCTACCATATATGTACAACACAATATACAGAATGAAACGTTCCCAAATTCACGTCCAGATAGCGCCAGGAAATTAATTTCTTTAAAAACGTATTTTGTCACAAGTTACCCTTGATGTCTCAAATAACCCCTACCTTCTCACATGGTTGAAATATTTTTGTTAAAAATAGTCTTGCCCTGCCTAATAAATTTCTATTTGTCAAAATTAATAAAATATATTAAAATATTATTTAACATCAGTAATTGTTTACAGATTGTCGTCATCTTCATATCGAAAATGTAGAGCAACATGTCATCTCCTTCGCCTGGTCCGCAATCAGGTGTAGAACACACATATCAACCTAGTGACAGTAGTGATCATGCTTTACTTAGCCATAATCATACATGTCAATGTAACGAACTCTCAAATATAGAAGCAACTAAATGTGATCCAAATTTAACGCATCCGCATATTTCGAATAAGTGCAAATCTAATCATCACCATAATTTGATCAACATTACTGCTCATAGTGCCCCAACAACAACTTCTCATACACATCCAACCAACCAATCCGTTCATGCCCACGTACATCCTCCTCCTAGTTCAACTCATGTTTCAAAACTTCCACCATCATCTTGTAATTGTCACCTTCAGGTTGATAATGATGGAAACCCAGATTTACATCAATCAGCAACAACTAATAGAAAAATTGATGCAGAAGATCGTATAGAAATTTCACCACTACCACCAGCTTTACCACCAAGACCTCCACCGAGACCACGGGCCGAAGGACATAGTACGCTTAGTTCTAGATCGAGAGTGCCAGACTGTAAGTATTACTTCTTAAATAACACTTACAGATATTTAATGTGTTAAAATAACGTGCATCTTAGTGTTCAGACGTATCTTAGTTTTCGTATTAGGTTAAGTTGTTACTTCTTTGATATTGGTATTCGTAAAGTTTAAAGAACACAATGACTCAAGTGTATTCAAACTTAAGGTATTAAATTTAGATACTCCTTATTTGTAATTCATTTATGATTCATAGTCAAATACACGCTTTTCTACAGTAAATAAGCATGTCTATAGATACACCAAAAGCTTTACAGATTTAATCATAAAATTCTTAATTTTGTCGAAAAACAACCATGAAATTTGCCGTTAAAATTTTATTACAATACAATTTAACGTTACAGTTTATCATAAAACGAAACTATAATTTACATACCCGACAAATTAATTAAGAGTATATCATAATTTTCCCAGAAGAGGGTACAAAGTTTAACCCATTAGTGACGATCGAGTTCATTCAATACTTGAATACATATGTAACAAATTCTCTTCTAATGTGTGAAAATTAATAGTTACTCCATAAGTAGACTTGATAATGGCGGCAAGATACCATCAGGGACATCATAGCTAAGATCTTATTATTTTGGATTGAACAATATTGTTGTACAATAGAAATATTATTGGAATATCAATAGAAGTTGCTGACTGTATTACTAAAAAGCAATTTAAAATCAAATAATAAAAGGATTGCACAATGACTTGAGATAAGTAGTAACAACTTCCAATATAGCAACGGCTTATAGAACTCCTGTGTTCAGCGCAGCTTCTAAATTCGTTACAACAGCAATATGTTCATACAAATAAATGTAATTACATTAATATTAGCCATATTAACAATTGCAATACATAATCAATTTTAAAAAGTGAAAATACTCAAATTTAATGAATTTCAAAAAGTTAGTTTTTATATCTCATTAACTAAACAAATAATTCTAAAATCAAATTCTAAAATGAATAAAATCTATCGTGCCAGAAGGTTAAATCCAATTATAGCAAAATAAACCCCAAACTCATATTTAGAATCAAAAAAGGAACCATGTAATTAAATAATCAGACGTGGATTGTGTGATAGGCTAAACTGACAATAACGCATGTGGCAGAAATCACAAGTGTTTAATCACGGCCGGTAAAGCTGGAGCGAGGTGTGGTTCATCGACACTTTCGAGGCTAAACACTGTAAAATCAAGACAAAATTGGTAATCAGGCGATGTTAGCGAAACACCCCGTATATCACGATGTTAGTAACCTACATTTAAAGTGGAGACAGACACTCTAATGGTGCTGCAGATACGGAATTAAGACTGAAAGGAAATATACTAATGCCAAAAGTGCTCACTTATTTATGATCGCCTTGTATATTGCGGAGTGCTAACCTTGTTTATAAAATCAAGGGTACAACCCCCTTTCTTGTGAATAACTGACCTACATCTTTATTTAACAGTAATGAAACAAAAGACGAAGTAAGACTATTGATACACCTTGTATATTGAAAGTGAAGTAAATTGTCTATAAAAATTTCCAGTTTAATTAACGCGGCACAGAATTCCAAGTATGCTGTACTTGACAAATTATTTAAAAATGCCGAAGGCAATTTAGACTAATTACGTTTTAAATTTTACGTGAAACAAGTGCTTTCTTATTTACTTTGCAGGATAACAAGTTCTGGATCAAAATTAAATTCAGTAGACGCACACTAACTAGTTGAAAATATTAGGCAATAATGATGTTTGAAATAAATAAAAGAACTAGTTCAGCACAGAACACATTATATTGTTTAAAAATTCACTGTTTACGCTAGTACACAAATGGAATTAAAATTCGGAAATAAAAGCCTACTCACTAAAAATATGTAACAACAATTTTTAACATTAGCCAATGCAATCGAGGTTTGTGTTTACTCAAAAGACCAAATTGAAGGTGGGTTTTAAATCGCTTTAAAGAACAAACCTTAATTGCTCTGACGACAATTACAATGCATAAATATCATATATATATATATATACAGACAAAAGAAATCAAGCGTATAAGGATACCCCGTATGCTAGCTTTCATAAAATCAAATTATTTGTTACAAACTGCTATATTTGTATGATTAAAATTGGTAGACTATATTTTATAATTTACAAAAAAGTTCATTAAAACGTTCGACAATTGATGCAAAGAAAAACTCATTTGTTTCGGCTCAAAGGAATTATAGTAACTTTTCTGTAATTCCTTGGTTTTATAATAAAAACAGATTGGGCACCAACGCCATTTTTAATGTTTGCTTCTATTACTTGATAGACTTAAAGACCCAACGGGTGGATACTGAAGATTGGTTTTGCTGCCTAGTCCTTATTGATACAAATATCCCCAATATGTGGAAATTTCAATTCAGCAACTACGCTGGATAAATTACGGTACAGGCTCAATAAGGACATTATCTAGGCAATGTTCAAAAAGTAAAATACGAGGTGCATTAGTTTTTAACTGTACTTGGAGTATTTTTTTATTTTGGCGTGAGCCAAAACCAGATCAAAGTTTAAACAAATATTTATTATTTCAAACACAAGTACAATATTTTCAATAAAATTCTTTCATTAAAAATGAAATTTGAAACATAGTTATAAGTGTGTCGAATTTCCAGCCGTTAAATTTTGATAATTGATTTCTTAGCGTGATATTCGCAAAATGAGAAAAACAATATAAAATTTATACTTTATAAAGTTTTAAAAAAATTAAATGAAATGAATAAAAATTTTATTTATTCGCTATTGTTTATTTAAGTTTTTAAATTTTCACTTACGTGAAGTAATCTTCGTTCGCTTATGTTATCGAATGCGACCCGCTGGTGTTTCGCAAATTTGGATTTGTTGCATGCTGATGTGTAGATTTATTTGGCGGTTCAGAGCTGCCCAAATTATTTGTAATCTAGGGTCGTGTTCTTTACTGCCTTGTGTGGTTTTGAAAAATGATATCTTCGCTGGACTTGTATCTTTAATTAGGACATCAAGTACTATATACCATCTCATCATTTTATTATACCTTGGGACTCGTTTAATTTACCTATGTAGTTTTAAATCTGGAACCCAAAGACATCTATTTTGGAGCTGCTTGATTATATATAACTTTGTGTTTCCATGGCAACGAATTTTTGCGAATTTGTTGGGACCAGGTATTTTGAACCATTCGTCTGTTTCTTTCTATTTCAGAAATAGTTAAAATTCCCACGGCTTCTAGCAATATTTGAAAGATTTTTAGGCGCTCGGGCTCTACATTTTATTGCTGCCTGTCTGGATTCCTTTAGAAATGTATTTCTACACTAGCGCCTTGCACTTGTGAAAATTTAACACTTAATTTTAATTTACAAAACAAATATTTAAGAAAATATTTTAGATTTCACTATTTAATTAAACTATAATATTTTCTTATATGGATTACGCGTTAATTAATTTATTTAATTAATGCGTAATGAACAATATATTATCTTACACCCATCATGGCTATTCTAGAACAAATAAAAATTTTCTTCAATTGTCTAGAATATTAAACTAGAGCTGTAATAAAAAAATCTGGTGTGAGACAACGCACGACTTTCCCTTACATACATAGATGTACAAATATGTAAATGTTGTAACGGGTTCATTGGAGGTTTCAGACATTCTGTAAAAAAAATATCTACTAGAGTACGAATTGTTGATAATTACTAACGGCAGTTGTGGGGTTACTAAATACCGCAACCCTATGTATCCTTGGTCACGTCAGAATGTTGGTTACTTTCTCGTTGTGTTAGAAACAAAGCTTTCCTAAAAAAAAAGTTGTTTCTCTAATTGACATGAGATAAATTCGTACGTTTTAAATTTTGCTTGTGGAAGCCCATTTAAAAGAGGCAGGTAAAAGATTATTTAAAATTACCTTTCATTAATTAAGGTATACTTTTATAGCGGTTTGGTTCGGGCGCAGAACATTTAGTTCGACGGGTCAAATCTGGCTTGACAAATGACATTTAGTTTATACCATTCAACCCTAGATTTGGCAGGGTATTGGCAGTCAGCCTCTATGGTCGTTCCTTGTAGTAAAGATATTCGAATTCGCTGAAACCTGGACACCAACGAAAACGTACTTACCAGTCAGTAGTCCTGCTGTAAAGATTTACCCGTTCAACACCAGTGGAAATTATTAGAGCACCTACCAATTTAGAGCTTATTAAGAAGGCAGTTTATAATCAAACCATGTTACTCCACAATTTTGGAGTAAGGAGATTAGATCTATCATTGGGAAGTGCGAAAGTTAGTTGTGCGGAATCTGTTTATTTCGAAACCATCTTACTGGTTATTCGCATCAGCTGTTAGGGACGCAGTTCTAGTAAGTACTAACGTCTTTAACGACGCCCATTACATTCAACCGAGAAGCATTTTGGTACTACTAACGTTACACTGTTTTGCATCTGGTGTAAACCTTGAATTGTGAAGATACTTCTACTGAGGTCTACAACACGGGAGTATTAATAGATTACGATTTCACCAAATTACGTAGGTTACGTATACAGTTGCAATTGTACCATTAGACCACGTCTACCCTTGATTTGCATGTTTACCGTCACTATTGACGTTCTTACTTCGGACCCCAGATAGAATTACCTCGGAACCGTCTAAACTTGTAATACAAATATTATTTATATCTGAGTATCAATCTTTCGAGAATTACGGAACCCAATAAACCTGTATAAATTATAATTCCTTGTTTGTTCTGATACATTATTTTACAGCCGATCTATCATTGACCGTTCGTACTCTTTCCTTCTTAAGAGCACTAGATATCTGCGGGAAGTATAAGAACCTGACGTCCAACTCTACCAATTCCGACTTTTGGCTATTCCCTCCTCGATTCCTTACTCTCAAGATAGCTCTTGTGACCACCACCCTAGTAACACCCCTTAATACACCCCACGACCCGACTACGGAATTGCAGCTATCGGCGGAATTCTTTAGTGCCGTAGCGTGGCGGCGGATTGGACCCTTTGGCAGTCGTGTATGTGGCAATATCCTCTAATAATTCAAACAGTATTTACGTTTATTTTGTGAACGATAATGGTAACGGTCACCCTTCCACGCAAAACCCTGCTTAACACAAGAGATTTTCTCTGATAATTCGCTTCATCATATTTTTTCAGGAACACCTCTAAATTCGCGTAAAAGGATGTCGAAGGCTAGTGCAAGTTTCAAAAAAAATTTTATATCTGTTTTCGAGAAAATCGCAAAAAACTTAAATATCGCAAGGATTAAATGGCACTTCCGGTTATTTGATTTGAACTAAATTCTTGTCGTCCCATGTATGAAAGATAGAAAACTTAAATGTGGTTCTTGATTTCCATGTGATAATTTGTTTTTGAGATATGTTGTTTACAACTAATACTCCCAAGTACGTCCGGTTACTCGATTTTCAAAAATTTATTAGAGAAATTCTTGATTAATATAAAATTAAATTAAGTAGCTAAGAAATATGCGAAGTTTAAAAAAATCATTACGGCGGATTTCAAGACAAACGTGAAAATAAAGAATTCGGAAAATATCTAAAAATGACGGAAATAAATTGTACTTCCGGTTATGCGATTTTAACCAAATTTTTGATTTTGCATACAAAAGCCATTGCGACCTCAAATATAAATTTTCATTTAGCTAGGACCTTGAGTTTCTTAGTTATTTTATTCAGAGTTAACGGTAAAGTACTTCCGGTTACTCAAGTTACGCAAACGCAGACGCAGACGCAGACGTAAACGCGCGCGCACACCCGCGCGCAACGGTCACTCACAAGCGCGCTTACATGGAAGCGCGCACAAAAGCACGCGAAGAGGCGCGCGCAGAAACGAGCACAGAAGCGCGCACAAAAGTGCATACAGACGCGCGCACAAACGCGCACATGGACCAGCGCACAGATATGCGCACAGACGCGCGCAGGGGTCGCACAGACACGCGCACAGACGCATACACAGACGTGCCCACGGACGCGCGCACAGGCGTGCGTGCACACGCGCACGCACGCACGCGCGTGCAGACGCGCGCACAGACGCGCACACCGACGCTGGCACAGATGCGCGAACAGACGAGCGCACAGACACGCGCACTGATGCGCGCACAGACGCACGCGCAGACGCACGCACAGACGCACGCGCAGACGCACGCACAGGCGCACGCACAGACGCGCGCACAGACGCGCACACCGACGCTCGCACAGATGCGCGAACAGATGAGCGCACAGACACCCGCACTGATGCGCGCACAGACGCTCGCGCAGACGCGCGCACAGGCGCGCGCACAGACGCACGCACAGACGCACGCACATACGCGCGTACAGACACACGCACAGACGCACGCACAGTCGCAAGCACAGACGCACGCACAGACGCACGCACAGACCTACGCACAAACCTACGCACTGGCGCACGCACAGACGCACGCACAGATGCACGCACAGACGCACGCACAGACATGCGCATAGACACACGCGCAGACACACACACACAGATCATTTTCGAAAAACATGTTTTTCGGACTCAGGGGACCTGAGAACGTGTATTCCCGCTAAAAACTGGACCTCGAAAATTTTGACCCAAAACTAGTCCTTCTCTATACTATATTTCATATATATATAAGAGAAAATAAAACTTATGAATAGATATCCGACGACTATCCCCTCGCCCTGATCATTATTCTCACGGGACCGCTCGTAATATGCCCTGATGACCTCATATCATCCCGCCTGTAAAGCACCGAGAAACGTATCTTTACACTGGTTGGATTGTAACCCAGTTAATTATTTCTTTAAGCTTTTAATGGTATCATGCCAAATAATTTCTTGTGTGCATAGCTTTTAACTTTGTATTAAACAAGGTGTAACCTTGTTTGATATTGGAACGTGATTTCATATGCCTTGCAACAATTTTTTAGAATTTCTGACGTAAGATCTGTTACTTTAAATAAAACTTTTATGTAATATTCCAGAAGTAAAATACGAGGTGTATTCAAATGGATTTTTAATTTAACTTTATCTTTCTTTTATGAGATTGATTTCTAAATTACTTTAATGAATCCTTGTTCAACTAAAATATATTAACCATTAATGTGCATGATACTAAATGTCACTTAATTTATTTAATGTTATCAAAAAGCAACAAAAGCTGACATCGCACAACATGAAATTTAAAAACTGAAGATTTTTGTCAATTTGTTGAAGTGCCAATGATAAAGTTATACCCTACGTGGAACATCTGTGGGTTGTAAGTCTTGGACACGTAGAATACGATAGTAATACATCCTTTGTTCTTGCAGTTCTCCAAACTACATACCGAAGTGTAAAGCAAGCCTTGTCGTACTTTTTTGTAGATTTTCGGCCACCAGATCTAAAATTTAGGATTACACAGCATGCACTTGAGAAATTCGTCCACGTCTTCTTTGATGGGCTTGAGGGGTAAAATTTGCATGATCTCCGAAGTGCTGCACAAGCGATGTAAATATTATAGTAGCAGGAATATCTCCATTAGGATATTGCTGTCGATATAATCGGCACGCTCTAACGGGACGAAATGTGTCTTAGGCATCTGAAGGTAGAGGACAATGCCGTTTTGGTACTGAATCAGCTCGTTGCTCCTGCAGCGACAGTGAAGCGGGGGAGTTTTACAGTATTTGTTCGTAAGAATTGAGCTAGAAATTCAGGACGGCTTTCAAAGAGTCAAAATTGGGCAAAGGTCGTGAATTTGGGCGTTACCTTATCTGTTTGTCAAAAACGGAAGTTTAAATTACTGGATAATAAAGAACAAGGACGTTTAACTCCAACCGTAAATGCGATGTTTGTACTCGGAATACTTACAAGGTACTTGGTTTCTCGTACGCCACTGGAGAAGCCCTCCTAAAAT
>JAHWXV010072905.1:0-19706 GCA_024586415.1 Phrixothrix hirtus
TTTTACCTTTATCAACACTTCCTGTGCTTCGGAATCTTGCAAAAATTCTACGAATATGTCTGTTGAGATTATCATAATCAAAATTTTCATCAGGAAAACGATTCAAAAATTCTTCTAAACATAAATTAACAGAATAAATCGATTCGCCATTTTCATTTCGCTAACCGTTTCGAAAATACGATTCCAAAATAAATTGATTTTCTTCTAACGAATAAACCATCTTATTTATAATTTATGGCACAGACTTATTTTTATAAGTAAAAAAGACTTTTTAAGCAATAATAATAAAAGCAATACAAATCTACTAACGCACACAAATGTCAAAAAATTGTCAATTTACTAATGGAGCTAATATCAGACTGGATCGAAGTTTTGATAACACAAGAGGAAACATGTATCGTCCGGACAACCATTGTTGCTCTCACTGTATAAGCGTAGGTATCTGACTAAACTGTGCGAAATAGGCTCCGTGTAATTCATATGATATTAGAGAACGCTGTCAAAGTTTTTAAATTAATTGATACACAGGTAAACAGTTTATTCCACAAGTCCACTACAGATATTGGAACCTATACGAGAATATAAATAATTTACACACAAGGAATGGCACACATTCTATACAAATATAACAACTTTAATAGAATAGCAGTTAAAACTAATAGCATAATGTTGTTCATTATTAAAAGACTAACGGGTATTCGCGAATGCAGTTCAAAATTCAATAGGAATAAATTTATTTTGTCCTTTTGGACTCATACAAATATTTATGAATAAAATAATCAAAAACTATAAACTGCTGTGATGAGTACCAGTATACTACTATTATTTAAACTAGTTTTCAAAAAACTCTTCTATATTGTAAAACGTGTAATCTGCATGGAATATTTTTATAAAATTTGACGCTATCTGGTAATGTATTAAATGCAGATATGCAGTAACACAAAATATTCTTTTTGGAAATCTCTAAATTTGGTTTCGGTAAATCTAGTCCTCTGATAATGAATATTTTGGCAAGAATTAGGTATTGTAATGATTTATAAATTAGAATAGAAACTTTGAAGATATATAAATTTATAGATGTCAACGTTTTGCTTGTTATCAATAACGGTCATGATAAACACAATTTTCTTTTAAAAATTGTACAAATGTGTATCTATTTCTTTTTGTAAATTATGTTCAATACATTTAGTTATTTAAAATTGTATTGTATTTCAGTGTGGGATTAATTAGTTAGTGGCATTTAATTTTCAAAGTGTAAACTTTGGGATAACTTTTTAAAGTATGCATTTGGCGAAATTAAGATGGTAAATGCAATAATTGCTGTAAAGCAATAAACATTGATAGATCGATTTTCGATATTTCCGTTTTCATAAGGTAAAAATTTAAATTAAGTACATAGCATCCTAAAGTTACCTATAAGCAACTATAAATCTAATCATCTTCCTTGATGGCGCGTATTGACTTCATTTAGCTCAAGATATAGAAAAATTAGCTTTCAATCATCAGGTTGTCTTCGTCACACCATCCACTATAAGTAGTAACTGAAACTTCCCATCTTCAACTGAACATAGCTTTAGAGTCCTACTGTATATATCTATGTGTTAATAGGAATTTCGCAATTCAGGTTAATTGCGGAATGTATCACTATAATTTGATTTAATCTTATTTAAATGGAGATAAATCATTATGGCTGAATTATATTGGAATAAAACTCGGTGGTCCAAGTTTGCTGTAATAAAACATGAAATATGACAAAAGTCGTTGTGTTTTGCATTTTATAATGTTCTTTCTGATACTATAGAAAAGTGTAACTCGCCATCTCATGCAAAAGTTTTATAATTATTATATAAAGGAATTTTTAAGTAAAACTTTTAATGACGGGAATGTGCAAACTTTTAAAAAGTTATTATCATTCCATTAAATTGTTCTTTAATATACTATATCACCATGTATGTGTATGTATGTGAACTTGATATTTTTTATATCCATATACTTGACTATCGAAATATTTCATTTATTATAAACTACACAAATACCATTTCCATAAGATCAATCAATTTTTTGGTGATTGAATTATTATTTTTCGTTCATATATGTATTTGGGGAAAGCGTTGATGATGGTGCTACTAATTTAAATTGTTAGAGGTGAAAACGGTAATTTCTTAGACATTACAAAAAACTCTAAGGAATATTAGGAGATAACTGTTAATTATTGATATATTGTTCCTTTGACAGTAAAGAGAACTAATATAGATGCTGTAAAAGTATTTTAGGGGATACTGCAGTTAATAGAAAAGATTATACGGGAGTGAACATGGGCGGTAACATCAAGCTTTGTATAAAACTTTACTGCAGAATAATGATGGGATTATGAAATAAATGAAATTAGGAAATTTTCTTCACCAAGATGAATCAATCACTTTGTTTCAGTTATAAGAAATTTACTCTAAAGGGGTTACCACTAATTACATTGAAAAAGGTGCGAGTTCTAAAGGATCGGGTAAATGATATTTTAAGAATGCAGTGTAAATAGGGGACACGTTGAATAACGTGATTCTCGAGAACACGAAGTATACTTCTGTAAAGTTTTTTAAATTGTTTAGACCATTATGATTTTCTCTATACTCAACTTTTTGAAAATCAATGCATCAATTATGTTGGTGCGCAATTCAAATAATTCAAATCTAGGCCATGGTATAACTGTACAGGTTAAAATTATATAATAATTCAATTTTGTAACACTTTCATGATCTGGTCGCCTGGGGCTGTAAATTTAGAATTTTATATACCGTGATTTATACCAGAAGGCGAAAAATTAAATTTCGAACTCAGGATTAAATATTAAGCAGCAAGTACGATCAGGCTTCGCTTTCGAAATAGCGTGACTTAAACCTTTAAATGAAAATACTATATTGTCGAAATAATTAATAACAGGCTAAATAGTCGGTGCAGTGTACGAAGAACATTAATACTAATTTACACCTTGTGTTCGAAAAGACCACTTGCCAGCTCTGATGCAAACTTGACAAGGTGAAACCACTGAATTATAAACCACAGAAAATCTTGCGTATTTGTAATTTTTTGGATTATTCTTGACAGTTTTTGGTTATGAACTTCATCTTTATTAACTCGTTGTTTTACATGGTTCCAGAAGTCAAAATCTAGTCGGTTTAGTTCCGCAGACCTAGGAGGCAACTCAACTCACCGCATTTATCAGTTCACTTTCTGCGAAAATGGTTGTCTAGCCATTCAACAGCAGCTCTAACAGAATAGATCAGTAAAGCATCATGTTGATACAACATCCTGATTCACAATTGAAGTATAACACCCTTCAATGTCTCGGGGAAGTTATATAAAAATTCTAAATAAGGTGAGACAGCAAAATTTGTACAGGTAATAGATAATTGTTGAAAATTGCGGAAAATCGTTCTTGAAAACGATGTCTCCTAAATGTGTCCGGTTTTTCTACAGAACAGTATTGTTCATTGCGGCAGTTATTGCTATCCTCTAGCAAAGGTAGATTCCCCGATAAAATTGAAGTAATAAACCTAGTGCTGATATTATTCGATAGACAACGGCAAAAATGCTAATCTTTGGACTGTAGACTATGAACTCGTTGGTAATCATAAAGACGAAACACTTTTCTGTGCAAAGTGCTCCAATTGAAATTTTTTAATATTTGAATACGTGTTGTAACTCTTCTGATACTAATATTTGGTTTGTTAAGCGCAGCATAAATATCTGTTCGTCTCTCGCAACATTGCATTGAAAATCTGCACCGTTAGTATGGCGATTAGCAATTTTATGTTATACCTCAGTCCTTGAAAAGCACTGGAAAAAACTGCTAAACAGTTGGCATCTATTTAGGAAACATCTTTGGCATTATCTACAGCTTGCTAATGCGTTATCGTTACAAAAGCCGTAAACAAAAACTATATATCAATAATTCTCATTGTTGAACTCGTCTTAGCAGAATACCTATTGCTGTAAATAAAGATATAACCATCAAAAACTTGCAATAACTGTCAAAAGTAATTAACACCTAATTTATGTCTAAGGGATTTCCATGGATTCGCATTAATTATACGGGATAGTCCAAAGAATGGCAAAACTCTATGTTTCGTCCGTTGCGACGGTGACTATCATTGAATAAAATGAAAAAAATTTTTATCCCGCTTCCCAAAAACCGGAGCCCGATTGAGAAAAGCGTTTTGCCATATTTTATGCTGGCGATGGGGTTTTCAAACACGAATTGTAAATTGGAGTTACGTTTTCTCTTACAGTGAATGAATTGCAGTTATTAAATAAAGCTGTTGTACAGCCTGATATTAATTTTTCCTGCTATATGGAATTCGCTTTCAAAAGCCTATATCGTGCTATCTCGAAAACGGGGCCAGATTTGAAAAAAGTTTTATCATGTTTTCTGCATAGCATTTCACCCTGAGCATGAATTTTCATTTTCGCTGTCTGGTCTAAATCTCCGTGTATATTAAGCAGTTTTATAGATTTTTATATGTTCACATTTTATTTGCTTCCTATTTTAATGATTTTGTATTTATAAATACACGTGAAAAAACATATAGAACAACTAAACGTTTACTAAAAACTAATCATAGAATATTTAACTTGACATTTATTCAACTATGATATTGGTGAAAAAATTATAAACATTTGTTACTAAGATTGATATTTTGAGGTGGCCCATATAATAAATGCGAATGTAGGCTTTTGTATGGCGACAATTGTAACTTAAAATATAATTTATTATTTAAAGCATTTTTTATGTTACAATAGAATAATAAAAGCGGAAATAGTAGTAAAGGCAGAAAATAAAAGAAGTTTATACAATACTCACACTAAATAATTTTAAATTTGTCCTCGTTAATTTTAATGCTATTTCATATTTATTTAGATGTAAATAAATATTGTATAATTAAGTTATGAATTATTAACCCTAAATTCTTCTACAGAGCTTATTTATCAGCGATAGCAAATTTTTCAGATTTAGAGGTGCAAAATAGTTAAAATCCTTAACATGGAAAATTACTTATCAACTGAAATACGTAGGTGACAACAGAAAGTTATAACGTCTGGGAAATACTCCGAATCCCGGAGAAGCTTAGTACATTTATTTATGTGCCCTGGTTTATGTTAAATTATAGTAATGAGCTTCAGCAGTACTGCTGCTTTATAAAAGTCTCTGATTAAATGTTATGAAGAAAGAAAATGTATCCAAATAATAATTAATCCCATTGAATTCACAATGACATAATAAACGTTGTCAAAATGGCTTCTGAAATCGGATCATGTTGATTTTAGTAATGCGTCATTGCGCCTATTTTCATAATTGCTTTAGTCAGGATGCAGAGAAGTCACTTAAAGCATAGCAACTAACTTGTCAGCAAAATTAGAGATTAAACCTCTAGCAATGTGAGAACAGATTGAAGTATGTATATAATAGATCGATTGCAGTGGATTAAGCCGAGACGAACTTTGCACGTGTGACTTCTTACTAGATTAACATAATGTTAAAATAGCTTTTATAATATATTTAAGTAAATAAAATCTAGGAATATATCATTCATATAAATACGCGCACGCAAATGTGTTATATTTAGTAAATATTATATATATAGCAACATAACGTATTGAATTAAAAACTTACTGTTTAAGCTGATCTAATTAAATTTCTCCTCTTATAAGTCAGAATATTTATATGACCATCTCGTTTAAAATCTTAAAAAAGGAATAAAGCACATATTTTCATAAATTAAAACACTTTAAAAAAGGGCAGTCGAGAAACCGTTATTAAGTAAAATAATCCTACATAAATTGCAAATATAGGAAAGGAGAGCGGAGAAGCTGATTTAAAATTATGAAACATTTCAGACAATTCAAACAAGATTAAGAAAATAAAGCAAGGAAAGTGCAGATCTAATAATTCACAGATTTCAGTTATTTTATATCTCGCTATCAACAAGGTAGAGATATAGCGTTACATTAACTTGAACGTTATTGGTGTTTCGGACGCCAATTGTGAAAACAAAAACCATGGTTGTGACAAGTAAAACCGTCCTCGTAAAATCACTATGGGTTTCAAGTTTAAACTTGTTCATTCGAGCAGAACAAAGACAGGGTCAATTTGTAAAATAACCAGCAGAGTCGTCTCTTAACGTCAAAAAATCAGATCCAAGTTCAAGCATAATACTAATAGGTGGATCAAGGTTCAACGCTTTCAGACAAATAAAGGGTATCATTCAAACAAATGAAAACGTCACTCAAAAATATTACCACAGGTTTTACCGTCAAATATTGTCCTTGAAGTCCAACTGATCAAAACAACTAAGCCAAGGCACTTCCTTGAAACAATTTATTGGCCGTCGCAACTTTGCAATAGTGGCGTTTCAAACTAGTGATAGGGCAGTAACATCCAGAGGAGTTGTTAGCTACAAGGTCGATCTACATCATAACAAAATAAATTAAGACATATTCTAATCAAGACAACAGAACGCCAAAATTAATAATAATTCAAAACTTAATCACTTGCGAAGTGCTTCACTAGAATACCGTACTCAGCGTTTAATACGAAGCCCGTTATCCTAATTTCGGTATAAAAGACAGCAAACATACTTAGAATTAAAAATATTGCTTTAATATTTTTCAAAATATTCCCACTCATATTTTCATGCGACTAAAACAGTTTTCATAACATAGTTTCCCTTTAGAAGTGGGTACATCAAAAATTCGATCCTTGAACGATTCAACTGCGTCATATGGCATTGAAAATCCTTGACCATGCACAGAATTTTTGAGTTTTAGAAATGTAGAAAAGTTATTATGACTTAAATCGGGACTATATGCAGTATGAGACATTAATTTCACCTTCTGATTGGTCAAATATTTCACAGTTCATCCTGATGCGTGTGTGCTTGCATTGTCGTGACGCAGAATGATTGGTCGTTTTTATTTTGTTTTCGAATTTCAGACAAAGCGTGTGGTAAACAGATAGTTGTATACCACTCAGCATTTAAAGTTTTACGGCCTTCTGAAGGTATAGTAGCCAGTTTTTGATACAAAACAAGCGAGCGTTTGTTCGGAAACACTTCGGATATGAACAACTTTAGTTGGATTTGCTTCACTTTGGAACACATAAATAGTCATTGTTTTTTTCAGGTTTGTAGGCATATATGTATATCCAACTTTCATCACCACTAACAATATCGTATACCGAATTCGATGCACCTGAGTTGAACCGTCTAAATCCATCTCGGCACCATTTCACCCGAACCTGTTTTGAGCCTTAGTCCAATTATGGGAATCCATTGGGAACATAATTTTCTTACACCGAAGTTCACATGTAAAATTTGATTTGTTTGTTTCATCTCGATTCCTAGGTACAGGGCGGCGCCGAGCCAACTGATATATTTCGAATGGTCATAAATTATATATGGAAGCAGGGAATAAATAACTAAGCATGTCTATAAATACGACCAAGTAAGCCATTTATTTCCCCTACATTACAAGGTTACTTTTTAAAAATTACATCAGGCGGATGGCCACCGTTTGCATCAATGTATTGTTACAGACGGAAGTTGTCGTACGCACGCTTCCGTAGATCCTCATTAATAGTTGCAACTCCGTCAACAATGACTATCTCGAGTTCTGGAATAGTCCTGATATACCACTGGAAAACACCGTCATTCAGAAAAAAGTCTGGTACAAAATTCGGACAACCGAGCTGGGCAGGAGATATTGCCGAAACGAAAGATAACAGTTTCGAACATTTAACGAACTACAACTATATTGTTTCGTGCGGTATGGGCTGTTGCTCCATCCTACTAGAAATAGAGTTTTGTAGGGCTAATGCCAAGCTGTCGTAATTGGAATTGAACAAAACGTTCCAACATAATATAATAACGTTCTGAATCAATAGTCACTGTTTTTTCATTGTCATTTTCAAAGAAATAGGGGCATACAGTTCTGAAAGAACCGACTCCACATCAAACTGTTATTTTAGGTCAATGTAACGACTTATCGTGCACTTTAGCGTTCACTGGTGACCGGTATCTCAGGTTCTGTTTTTTTACGAAACCAAAAAGATTAAAATGTGTTTCGCCGGTTATTACCAAATTATTCAGAATGTCTGGGTTCTCCGGTAATAAACCGCTCATGGTGGTGCTAAAACAAGTCTTGCTTCGTTGTCTCTCTCGTTAATCTGTTACACAACATGCAGTTTACAAGGGTAAAATTTTATCTGTTTAAGCATTTGAAATGAGCGAGATTGCTGGAACGCCGAGCGGCGAGGACTGCTTTGAAGCTTCCCTCGCTCTCTGTAGGTTTACTGGTGTCTGCACTGTTCGTCAAACGCCATACTTCAAGTCTAACACGCTACTAGTTCCTTCAAATTTCTTCAACCAAGCCAATATAGTATTGCGACATGATTTTTGCCCATATCGACCAATATTGAACTGTTGCATGCTGCACTTCTGTCACAGAATTTATTTTGCAATAACTATGAACACGTGTAACACATGGTTGCACATTCGAACGCTCCTTGAGACAGACCATATAAAATGACGCCCTGTCCTCTAACATCACCTTCCCCCACGAACCACAACAAGCTATCGCGCTGGAGTACTATTCACATTTGAAATACGTAAGTTGACTGCGCGCCACGTTATTTCTCTATAAGTGACATGACAATCTGCGTTAATCATTTCTCATACGGCATCAAAATTTTCTGCTGTTTTTGATGTCGTTAGTTGACCGTCACGGACTTCATTACTACTGTTACTACGACCGAATTTAAATTCTTGATACCACCGAAACACAGTCGTTCTTAATGGTGCCTCATCACTAAAAGTAATTTTTATATCAACGACACACTAATTTTCACTTTTTTCAATAGACAATAAAACAAAATCAATGCTCAAAAGTGTTCACGGCTTAACTCAATGTTTTTTCTGCGGTTTATTTACTTTACAATTATTTTGTAATAGAACCGCATTTTATACACCTATCTGTCACAGTTGTTTGAAAGTAGAGATGTCAAACTATAGGTATTTTGTATGTCAATTGTCCTGCGAACTGCAGTGTTAGGCCATCTACCAACCAGATGTGTTCCGAGCTAGTATAAAGAACACCAACAAATCTAGGTCCAGCTTAATTAACCCATAAATAAAGGGCACAATAACTAGATTCCACCCAATGGCTTTCTGAGATAGCTGAAAATGCAGTTAACAATCTTGCGTTCACAGAGTAGTCACTAGTACTCAAACAGAAATGTGCGGCATTTGGTGTTTCTCTGAAGGTCTGAAGGTGCTTCAAGCCGGTTTAAAGGGGAATAGCTAATTACCTACAACATGGACAGAGGAATTAGCGCATAGCAATGACAGCGCCAGTTACCAGCCAAAAAAGTACATCAAACTAACGTCTATTTAGAGATATTCCAAATCTGTTAAGAGACCTAGTAATGTGAGCGACTCTCAATCACAGTGACGCAGTAACTGTCGTTCATCCAGTGGTTATCTGAGCTAGTCAAAATGGCATTAACCAACCCAATATTCAATGAAACAACACCAATTGTTACCTAGAGTGGTCTAGTAACCGATGTCATCTAGAGGCGTATCGAACCACCTAAGACATCAGTGATGAGTACAGCGTCCGCAATGGCCTGATCAATTTCCAACTACAGGAGTAGAGTATCCAACACGTAGCAATAATGGAGGAAGCTCTTGGGTAAAGAGACATACCGAACTAGTGCCCATCTAAGGACGTCTCCAACCAGCTACAGGTGCACCTCAAGCAACCGCTATGCTATGTGTAATTGAAAGAGCAGTAACAAAACTAGTGTTCAAGGCGAAGTCACTAGCATCCAAATAAAGCAACATAACAACCAACTCAGCGGCAGCAGGTACCACTATTTATTAAATCATTACGGTGTTTATTTTTAATATACCCTAGGCTTTCAACGAGAAATTTATATGAAAGAAAATGCAGTGTTAATGACATATTAGGCGTAGTACTTTGGAAGTACCTTATCTTTTCATTTACAAATTGTTTATAGCTAATAACTTTTGCCATTTCGGAACTAATACACTGTTAAATTTAAAGACATTCTTTTATTAGTATCAAAACTTAGTTTTGTTAGAATTCTTTATTTCTAATATATTACAATATAAGAATATACAAAGTCAGGTTCAGTACAGCTGGTTTTACAACCAGCCTTGACAAAATATTTCATATTTTAGAAAGAACTAGTTTCAATATTCTATAGAAAACCGTTGTTCTAAACATTCTAAGGTTATTCTAAGTTTGACCGTTACAACACTGCGTGGATATGCACGTCCCGAAAAATGTTTGAAAATTACTAAACCAAAACGTATTGCTTTAGAAGGCATGGGGATGGGACTATATTTTCTACCTAATACGCATGCACTCCCTAAGTTAGCCATTGATACGTACCACGTGCTCGTTGTTTGCAAATGTTAGTGCCAGATATTAGTTGTCGTTGCATTATTTTGATATGTTTGGAGGATTGTGTGTGTATCTTAGAGGTAAGTAATATACAACTAAAATGTATAAAAATAATGTTCACATTTAACAGTATTTTGTGAAAACAAACGAGTTGGGGTATATAATCCTTGCTGTGTTAGATCACGGGATGCATGTATTCCAGCAGTGTTTTACCGTTATTATATGTTCTGCACATCTCATAACGTCGCCTCCATTGACTGCTAAAGAACTAACTGAATTAGCCGAAAATATTACATTCGATGATAGTGATAATAGTCGAGACAAGGACTATGAATGTTCAACGGATTCTTCAAGTGGTGCAGATTCTGAATCAAACCGCATTGAAGCTGAATTTATCAATAATTTTGCTACTATTACTTCACCATCGGTACCTACCTCTAAATTTATTTGGAACAGAAATATGGACAATTTTTCATCAAAAAAGTCCATTTCTCAAGAGGAGAAACATGTTCTAACAGCTGCTCTAACAAGAGACACAACTATGCTTGATTATTTTACCCAGTTACTTGCAAGGAGTCTAATTATACAAATTAGCTCTTATTCAAATTTACAATTACGAATACATGAAAACGGAATAAAAAAAGAGGCCAAGGAAACTTCGCCAGGAGAAATCAAAGTTATACTAGGATGTATATTAATTTTGAGCTACAATCGAGTTCCAGTCCTGAAATAAATCGCTGCATAATGCTGCAATTGTATATGTTATTTCCAGAAATTGATTTATATTGCTTCCCTAGTAGCAGAAATATCGGAATCATATAAAAACGATATATAATTGATATCGTTCGTCGAGGTAAACGCCTATGTTGGTAATTTATGTGGTTACGATATCGAAACTATATTGTCTATAGAGGACTGTTTGGGCGATATGGTTTTGGTGTCGAACCTATGTTGTATAATAACACTGGTTTTAGTATAGAAATTACTATACGGTATCTATACAAATTTCCAACATGTTGCAATTATCAGCAATACTGTATAGTATCTATATTGATCCAATATAGCATAAACCATTAGACTGATTGCGCATGAAACGATAAAAATATAAAACAAAATACTTAAAAACGCGATATCACCATTATTTTCACATGTAGCTAATTATAATTATAAAATCTTTCTTTACAAGTTCACTGGCCTCTTACGGTATATCTTAGTTTTTAAGTATCCCCATAAAAATTAGTAGAGGGTGTCGAATCTGGAAATCTGGCTGGTCATTCAATCGGTTCCTTTCTTCCTATCCAACGATTTGGGACAACCTCATCCAAGTAGGCTCTGACAGGGGCTGCGTAGTGGGAAGGTGCCCCATCCTGTTGAAACAATTTATTCCTGAGAAATTAGCTTGGACTGGATTTGGGTACAAAGCTATTAGTGCGTGGACGATGTTTTCCCAAAGAAAATCTAAATACACCGCACTGGTTAAATTTTCGTCCAAAAATGAGGCCCTAGAGCTCTCCACTCAACTATACTGCACCCCACATTCACTTTTTGAGGTCTTTGAGTGTGACTCTTCATCAAACATGGAGGATTTCCTACAGCCTAATAACGCCAATTTTGTTTGTTTACATTACCATATAAAAGGAAGATAGATTTATCAGAAAAAATGGAATTCTTTACAAAATCATCATCATTGTAACATAATGCATGCATTTGTTCACAAAACTGATTTCTACAATCAAAGTAATCATCGGACAGCTCTTTGACCGGGCATACCTTATACGCATGGCACTTTTCCTTTTCAGTACCATATGGACGCTAGATGGTGCCAAATGGAAGTAGAAGCAAATTCTGAAAGCATGTTGTGGTGATTATCTTCTACTACTAACAAAACGTCAAACTGATCTTCTTTCACTGACGGTTTACCAGATTTAGCAAGATCACAAACATGTCGAAATTCTCACTGTGCTTTGACAAATGGGTTACCGATTAGGATAAGCTTCAATGAATAATTGAACTATTTCTTTTTGGGTACGCACCCTGTCTCCAAATCCGAGCATGCAAAGAATTTCAATTCATTCACGTTTACTTAACTTGACCATTCTTAGAAATATCACAATAAAGTAAATACTTAACAAACACTGCAAAGATACTTATGTTTAAAGAAAACTAAAGAAATCTATCCGATAAATCAAAACGCCAAATTATTCTCACTGACAGACCTTAAAAAATTATCTGGTTTTCATGAAACAAACAAGCCACTCAGTTTTAACACTTGGTGTAGTTACTTTTTATAATTTAGCGTTGTCAATAAATTTTTGATTTTTTAATTTCAATGTCATTATTCTCGAAAATGTTCTTGTCACCTACATCAATTTTAACCTTGTAGGTAAACACATACGCTGTTTAAGATTCCGTAATAAAAAAATAAGGTTTCCATTAAAAAAATGTCGATGACGTCACAATTTTTTGAAAAATGCCCGAAAATCTTAAAAAATATACAAAAAAATGGCAAATTATTTTAATCGTTTCACAAGTCGACGCGATTTTTCAAAAAAAAATTAAAGTTTTTATCGAATTTATCATTACTTTATTTCGTAAAGTATAGTGTATAGTGAGAAAGGTGGGTAAATAAATAACAGCTGTATCGTGAATACCTATAATATTTAGTAAAGGTTACTGGTAAAAAACTACAAATTGATATTAGCATGTTATTAGCAAATTTACTTATTAGCAGATACTTTATATTCTGTGCTAGATATCACGGAAACCAGAAAATCTTAAGGATTTAAAAAATTCTATTCATCTTTATATAAATAATAAGAGCAAAGCAATTCAATTTTTATATTTGTTCTACAAATAAAGGTTACTATTTTATTACCATACGTTTGCTTAAAATGCAACATTTTTGACCTAATGTCAAAACTCTACTTCAATGATCCTGAAAAACCTTCAGGTGCACCAAAAGTGTATTATATTGAAGAAGTTTTATCTTGTTTGAAGCAAACATTTCTAAGAACAAGAACAGATAGCATATTTCAATCCATCGACGAGTCCATGGCTAAATTTAAAGGACAGACATCTCTAAAACAGTATCTTCCGTTGAAACAGGAAAAAATAGCATAAAATTATGGATAAGATATGATGCTGTAACAGATTATATCTATGATATAAACGTGTATAGTGGACGAGACACTGAAGTAACCGAATGAACTCTAGGCGAAGAAGTGGCTCTCAAGTTAGCAGAAATTGTAAGAAATCCGAATGTGACACTAATTTTGATAGGTTTTTACATCGACTAATCTGTTAGATAGTATAAAATATTCTGCTGTAGCAACATTCATCAAAAAAATACTCCGAAGTTTGCTGGTAAGCTAACACAAAGAGAACAATATGAAATGTCTGGTTGTGATGAAGGTTTATTAGAAGTCAGGTGGAAAGACACAAAAGACGTACACGTTATGTGTAATTGTTACCAACCCACTCTTGATATAACAAATCAAAATGAACGACGGAACTGCAAAAACAATCGATTGTTCAGAATAATTTTTTACAATAAACATATGGGTGGCATAGACCACGCTGATCAAACGATTTCAATATACGATTTAGACCGAAGAAGCAAAAAAATGGTGGAAAAAAGTTTGTTTAAGCTGTTGATGACCGCTGTACATAATTCCCATATTATTTATCAAGAAAATAAAAAATGAAGTAAAGTAAAAATAAAAAAGTTCCATTCATTGGTTTTGTTATAAACATAGCAGAAAGTCTAAGCGATCAAGGAACACTCTCGCAAACAAGGCAGAGCTTCAAAGAGGGTAAAATTGTGGAAATATTAGTGATCACCTTTCAATAAAACAAGGCGGTAGAAATCGATGTGTTAGGTGCCATTCAAGAAAAATTAAATAATAACAAAATTTGTTTGCCAAAAATGTCAAGTGGCCTCATGGTCCGAATGTTTACACTATATCATACTTAATTTTAATTTATATGAAGTATTTACTAAAATAAATATATCTTGTTTTTGAATAACCTTCTTTTCGTAAAATACTCCTGGGACAAATTTGTTCCTAAACTACAACTTGCACAACACTTCTGGGCCATATTAATCCCATGTTATTTTATCAAAAACGGCAAATGCTAAAAATTTTAAGCTTTGTATACATATCATTTTAGTCTATTATCACAGATTTTTAGTAATTATACGTAATTAACTTGCTTGGTCAAAAGTCGTATTAAAAGGGTTAAAATGTATACTATGTAGTAGAGCGTAAAATTTTTTGTTCGTTAAATAAGAAGTGATAGAAACCTAGTATTTCTAGTTATAAATTATTAATCGTTTGCGTTTGCTACAGGTATTTTTTGTAATGGAAAAAACCTCTTTTAAGTTATTTGCTAAAGACAATGCGTCAGCAGTAGAACACCAGGAACTTTAAACTGAAATTGCATGGCTCAAGAGAGTTTATTGAATAAATTGGAGTACCAACATTTATGGACGGCGTTCGGGATTACAATGCACTTAGATTAGCACGTTTGCGTGACCTTGCTAGTATAGTGGCTGATGCACTGGAATTTGAAGCGATTAAACAAACTTCGAAAGATATTGGTCACGTACGTGCCATTGACAAAGACAAAGCTACCGCTGAGAGTTTGTAAGAAACAGTGTTAAGAATAATTAGAACCTAAATAGCAACAGAACGTAAACTACGACGCTGCAGGTGCGGTAAATGGAGACATACACACAAAAATTTCAACGAGTTTATGAACAGTCACGCCGATAGGACAAAGTACCTGAAAAACTAGAAAGGATCGATGTAGAAGGACCAATATTGATCTCTGCTAGCCATGCCCCAAAAGTCACCATCCCAGTGGTATTGTTTAAACATGCCATACATTTAATTCTAGGGAAAAAAATGACATTATCACCAAGAAACGAATAAATAGTTATGGGCCAACCGGATGGATACTTCCGGAAAAGATGTGTAGGAATCCTAGAATCTTACAACAGAGATATTCGTCGTGGTATTATAGCTAAAAGAGTGTTGATCAAGGCCAACGAAACGACACCTCTTCACTAGATAAATGCTAATATCTTCCAAATAACCCTAAAAATGGACACCGAATTAGGAATGTATACACCTATCTCATCTGTGGTAGGCTGCACAAAAACCGATGAGAAGTTTCTGCCAGTAAAGGATTTATTTAGGTTGCTTGACACACTCGAATTCTTGGACATCCATTTATCCCATGGGCAAAAGAATAAATCCAGTCAATCGATCCAACGATATGCCGACATATTTGACCCTGATAACGGTTTGAAAGGAATAATAAACGTTGTGAAGCACAAAATAAATACTGAAAATACCCAACCAATACGGCAATGACCAAGAGGAAGCCTAAAAGGTAACCTAGGATATAGCCCGTGAAGGAATCATGGAGCCATCTAGCAGTACTTGGGCACTTCTAGTTATACTGTTTAAGAAATTTAGATGCACTAAATCCTGTGTGGAATACCATCGCTGAAATAATATGATCACAAAATGCAGTTACCCTCTGCCCAGAATTGATAGCACTTTAGCACACTTTCTGGCTCCAAATGGTTTTCGACTTTAGACATGAAAAGTGGATATTGACAAATCAGTGAAGAGGCTGAATACCGGGAAAGACATCATTCTTTATAGGATCTGGCCTCTGACTGTTTAAAGTCAGACCCTTTGACTTCCGAAATGCACCAGAGATATTCGAAAGGCAAATGGAATGGATTCTGAGAGTGTTGTCTTTAGAGATATGTCTAGTATACTGTGTCTAGTATAGTTCGACGACGTCAAAGTTATTGGAAAGTCCTTTCAGGAACATCTAAAAGATTTTGAAGGACTGCTAGGTGCACATTTACAGCTTAGTCCGAAAAAGTGCTCTATGTTTTAAAAGAAATTGAAATACTTTATTCTTTAGGTGTCTGAAACAGGTGTGATGGCTTTCTAGAGAAAATTCAGTCCATGCAAGAATGACCACAATCCAAAAATACATATGAATTACAAAGTTTTTTGAGATTATGCACTTAATAACGTCGATTTGTACCTGAACTTTCATACATTGCAAAATCTATTACAAAACTTACTAAAGAAGACTAACCGTATTTATGGAAATTACACACCAGGAATTATCTGAAATGTTTAAATAGGCATTAGTAAATCCACCCATGCTCAATTACCCTAGAATGGAGGGACGATTTGTCTTAGATTCGTATGCTACCCAAGTCGACATCGATACAGTGGTATTGCAATTCCAAGAACAAGAACAAGTAATTGGATATTTTAGCAAAATATGTTTTTACAAATACCTTTGTGGATGCAATCTCTTATTGAGAGATGTCAACGCAGTGTTGAAATGGCTACTACAGATTAAGAATCCAGAAGGCCAAATATAGAGACATATTGAACGGCACAAGGGCATTTATTTGAACTTGAGCATTGTACCAGAAGAAATCAGTGAAATTCTGACACTTTATCAAGACGGCCTTGTCCAAAAGATCGCAAATTTTACACTCGATTGAAGTCAAAAGTTGAAGAACTGCTGTGATAAACGACGATTGGAAACCAGCTAATGTCTAGCAAGATCACGAAAGCGACCCAGATTTAAAGTTGTTATTAAGATGAAAAAATGCAAATCAACGTTAAGGTTCGTAGGAAGTTGTCTTATTTAATCCTATTGTTAAAGATTACTGATACCAATGCGATTGTTTGCAGGATCAAGTTAGCCCTTTGAAATGAGCCCTAGAAAATGATGACGAAGTGAAAAATGCACGCACTTGTAGGTTCCTAAAAACAAAGTAGTGGGGGTTCTGCTTCAACTGCATTACGGTCCATCTGAAGGGCATATGGGAGTAAAGAAATCTTTTAAAAGGGTCTGTGAAAGACTTTATCGCGTAAACTGCAGGACCCATGTAGAGGAGCGCTGCTAAAGATGTGTAATGTGCGTTCCTTAAAACTGTCTAATTGGAAGGAAAATATGACCAGGCAGTATAATTGAAATAGTAGCAATTGATATAGCTGGTGGGTCTCCGGAAACAGAAGTAGGAAACAAATATATCCTAGCTGTAATTGATAATCTTAGGAAATGAACCAAAATCATACGTTTTACTATGTGAAGAGGCACTTACAATGACAGAGACCTTGGTGGAAGAACCTGTTAGCCGTTTCGAATATTCTTTGAAAATACATACAAACCAAGGAAGAAGTTTTGAGCCAGCCTTATCCCAAAGTCTCTGCCAACTATAGAAAATACGCAAGACCAGAGTAAGGGTTCCTAGTCCACAGTCAGATGGAATGTTTGCACGTATGAATCCAGGAATGGACCGATATTTGTCAAAGACCGTCTTAGACCATCATAAAAATCGGGGCAGTACTTGCATTTGTTCTTCATGACATATCGGTCAGCTATTCACGAGTCTACAAAAGGGGCTATAGGTAGCGAGCTGGTTGGTCATGCAATTAGGCTAGATTCTAATTTGAAGTTTGACAGAAAGCCTGGAGAGGAGCAAAACGTCTTCGAAAGAACTATATTCCGTTCATGAGAGAGTTCGCAATAACATTTAAATTGCCAGTAATCGAATGGAACTTCACCATGATGTAATTTATAAAACGGGAGGATTTACACCAAATGCTCTGGTTTAGTTGTACCAGCCACAATAACGACGAGGTTTATCTCTAAAATTGTCAGATGGAGTGTTTGCAAGTATGAATCCAGGAATGGACCGATATTTGTCAAAGACCGTCTTAGACCATCATAGAAATCGGGGGCAGTACTTGAATCTGTTCTTGATGACATATCGGTCAGCTGTTCACGAGTCTACAGAAGGGACTTTAGGTAGCGAGCTGTTTGGTCATGCAATTAGGTTACCTTCTAATTTGAAGTTTGATAGAAAGCCTGGAGAGCAGCCGAACGTCTTCGAAAGAAACTAAATTCCGTTCACGAGAGAGTTTACAATAACATTCAAATTGCCAGTAATCGAATGAAACTTCACTAAGATGTAATTTATAAAATGGGAGCGTTTACGCCCAATGCTCTGGTTTAGTTGTACCAGCATCAATAACGACGAGGTTTATCTCTTAGATTGGAAATATTCTGGGAAGGCCTGCACAACGTATTAAAACGGATCAACGGTGTAATCTACCGAATAATGAATTTACCTAGACGAGAACCTAAAGTGGTTTACATTAATCGCTTAGTGCCATATGTTGGAAGGAATCTAGAATCGGAACAACAGGAATGTGAACAAATTGCAAACCATGCCCAGCTAGAAAAGGTAGAAGCTAAAAAAGGTGAACAACATTTATCGAATTTATGTTAACCTATTCGGGACCTCACAATGCTTGATTTGGAGTTACCACTGAGGATTACAGAATTATGTTTGATGCACTAGAAGAGCATTCTCTGGCTGAGCAAGTCGCTCAAAAAGTTTGAATATCCCGTGGTATCACAGTCGAATTTAAAAGGAGGTATGGTGACGTAGAAGATATACAGCAGTAAGAGCCAGAGATTGAGTAAGCCTATCACCTACTGCTCCGTCATCGCCAAGGAACGTGAAACATTTACAACCTTGTGACAAAAACCTTGTCCCATGAGAAGCCATGTTATGAAGATTTATGGAAGGTACTATAGGACCAAAGGAAATAAATTTGCGCCTGTGCTGGTGGAAAATTAACCATACCTAAGCTCGGTACCGGTCTAGGTCAGTTTAACTGGAGCATGTTACGTAACATGTTGGAGGTAGCGCTTCAAGACATTGCTATCAAGACCAAGGTGTTTAATTGGAATTCCATAGGGACTCCATCAACAAAGAAATCAGTAGACCGCCACTTCTCCAAAAAATGAGGTTGAAAGTATGTATCGCAGTGCAGATTCCGTTATTCGTAAGCAAAGGTAGGGCCATTTCAAGAGCGAACTTCGGGTTCGGTATTAGGGAAGGTAACAGGGGTAGTGTAACAAAATTAGGAATATGAGTAATTTTATAGGACATTCTAGAACATTTAATTCAACTAGTATAAGTTATTTAGTAATAAGTGACCAATTACAGCAAATTATAGCTAAGTAAATTCATCGCATTAGAATTTATAACATGAGCATTATGACTAACTTTGTTCCTTACTAATGTAGATTTCTTTAGGTTTGTTTTTTGTATATAAATAGCAGATTAAATTGGTTAGTTTTAATTTTGCTTAGAATCTTGTATTATT
>JAHWXV010072916.1:0-18333 GCA_024586415.1 Phrixothrix hirtus
CACCTTCCCAGCTACACTTAATAAACTTATAGCTCTATAGTTCTTGCATTCATATCTACCACCTTTGGCTTTGTACAGAGGCACGATCATAGCACTCTTCGGGTCCTCTGGCACCCTTGCTAATTGAACGCAAGCTGGGTTAACACCCGTTCGAACAACGGGTTCTAATATTTAGAATCCTTTTCTTTATCTGTAGAGAAATTTTGTATAATTGTCTAGTTAAATGTTTACGTTAGCCATCTTAGCGATCTCGCCAATATTATTTAATTAACGACTTTATTATATTCCGCCAGGTAAAAACAATGCTTTACGAGCTGTGCATTTATTAAAAATTCAAATAAATAAAATTTTAAATCAACAGTATTCGCATTTAAAGCTTCAAGTACACAAAACTTAAAGAACACATTTAATGTTTAGAAACCCTTCAGTCGTTCATCTTTGCAAGTTATTGACAGGTAGTCACAAGAATATATTGCAATTTTATTAATGTGCATCAAAGATAGAACTTCTGGTTCTTTAAAAGTATTTATTCAAAACTAAAACAGAATTTTAAGAATTAATATAATTAACATGAACCACCTTTGCTTTTATTTGTTCATTGCACGTAAGATGATTTGATAAATACACTTACGATTTAAATTTTCATTTGTATTTTCTTCGTTTTTAAATTGTTAGACTTTCATTTGGCTATTCAAATTCCAAGTCAGCTGTCTGTAAAAGGATTTACGTCCTTTTTAAATATCCAATTCAAACTTCAGGTCTTCTCTTAAGTTGCGCCTATGAAAATTGAATTTCATCCTGCTGTTTACCTTAAAAAAATTTAATTTACGTTGATATGTAAATTTCAGAACTTAATAATGCCACGATCCAGACATACGTGACACAAAGTAAGATCATCTACATTTCTAACTTTACGGATCTTAAATCTTGTTTTCTCTTGATTAATTCAACAGCAATACGCGCTCGTAGAAGAAGGGGTAAGGTAAGATAACGCGAAATTGCGTCCTCATGTCTTTTATTAACATTCGGACATACCACTCCTGTATTTTCAATCCAATTGGCTGATTCCAAATTTCAAAATTTTTGGATTCATATATGACATAGCGAACGTTAACTTTCTTTTCAAATCGTAGTCTTTTTCGTTTGCACTTTACGGCTTAAACCCCGGTTGCCATTTATTGACGTCGGCAAATAGTGTCTTTTCTTTGGCGTCATCTTACTCTAAGAGATTTTATGTGCAATGTTTCATTGTATAATTCCATTTTACATCTCAATGCTTTGATGTTTTTTTTACACAAAGTTTAAAGCTCACTCGCGATTTGTTTATTACGGCCACTTTGAACCCTTAAACTTATAAATTTTTATAATCTGCGAAAATTTAGTTTAAAACTTTATGTTACTGGGATTATTTTATATTACAGCAAAATTATTTAAAAATTTAAATTAAATGATAGTTTATTTAAATTTTTATTGTTAGAACAACGTAACTGTTTACTTATTAATTATGGTGTCTAACAGATATTTCTAAGAATGGTCAAGTTAAGTGAACGAGAGAGAATTAAAATTCTTTGCTGCTCGTTTTTGGAGACAGGCTGCGCACCCAAAAAGGAGTAGTTCAGTTATTCAATGAAACATCCAAATCGGCAACCCATTTTTCAAAGCCCATTGCGTAGGATTGAATTTAAATTCAGAAAATGTGGATGCTTTTGTGATCTTGCTAAATCTGGTCGGTCGTCAGTGAATGAAGAAAACCAGCTTAACGTTCTGTTAGCAGTAGAGAATAATCACCACACCACGCTTGCAGAAATTTCTTCTACTTTCAGTTTGGTGCAATCTACAAAGTTCTGAGAAAAGAAAAATACCATACGTATAAGGCGTGCCTCGTCCAGCAACTGTCAGATGACGACTTTGAGCCCGGAAATCAGTTCTATGAACAAACGCAGGCATTATGTTGCAATGATGACAATTTTGTAAAGAATATCATTTTTCTGATGAAGCTACCTTCCTTTTAAATGGTAATGTAAATAAACAAAATTGTCATTATTGGACTGTAGAAAATTCTCATGTGATGATAGAAAGTCACACTCAAAGATCTGAAAAAGTGAATGTGTGGTGCGGTATCGTTGAAGGGAGAATTCTAGGGCCTTATTTTTTCGACGAAAATTTAACCGGTGCGATGTAATTAGATTTTCTTCGGTACAACCTTATCTCCGCACTAATAGTGTTATACCTAAATTCAGCTGAAGCTAATCTTCTCAGAAGTAACTTGTTCTTTCAGCAGGATGGGGCACCTTCGCATTACGCATCCCCTGTCCGACCCTACTTAGGTAATGTTTTCCCAAATCGTTGGATAGGAAGAAGGGGGCCGATTGAATAGCCAGCCAGATCGCCAGATTTGACATCCCTAAACTACTTTTATGGGGACACTTAGAAGCTAAAGTATACCGTAAACAGCCAGTAAATTTGGAAGATTTAAAAGACAGAATTCGTATAGAAGATGGACGTATCTCCCCAGTAGTTATCAACAATGTGCAAAGAGGGTTTGTTAATCGCCTTAGTAACTGTCAGGTAGTCAACGGTGTACAGTTTGAACACTTAATGTAGTTACTTTTTATAATTTAGCATTGTCAATAAATTTTATGATTTTTAAACATCAGTCATTTTTATCAACATTTTCATGTCACCTACATCAATTTTAACCTTGGTGTACGTAAACACATACGCTGTTTAAGATTCAGTAATAAAAAATGGGGGTTGCTATTTGAAAAACAAATCGATGACGTCATAATTGTTAGAAAAATGCCCGAATATCTTTAAAAAATATACAAAAAATGGCAAATTATTTTATTCTTTTGACATATTCGAGCGATTTTCAAAAATAATTTAAACAATTTTTATCAAATTTATGCGTTACTTTACGAAAGCACTGTATTTAAGCTGCCGGAATTTTAATAGAAAATCGGAAACACCCTCAATTTGTTGCAAATCGGTTGTAGTATGTCACTTTTACATAACTTTTCCCTGGTGAAATGTTACAATATATGTCTTGTGTAACTTCTTTTTTAATATGCTATTTTAAGTTAGCAATAAATTAAATTCTTTTATTGACATGTACTTATGGTCAATCTTTAAAAATACTAAATAAAATTTTGGAACAATTACATAATTTAAATTTATAAACTTAACAAAACCTTTTATATTATTAAACTTAATGAATATAAATTAACTTTAAGTAGGTACTATTTAATAATAGCGTTTAATAATATGTAAAGTTGTTTTTGTTAGTAAATTTTTATATTATTTTTAACTCATTAAATGTATGCAAATTTACAGGTAGAAGTACAAGCTTATAAATTCCTTAGTAATGAATACCGGCCCTTCGTGCCATTGGTATATATGTTTGATGCTTGTGATGCTTTAAAGAAAAACGATTTTGGCTTGGAAAATAGCTTCAAATGTGGAAATTTTACTGGATGTCCTATGCGAAAGGTAATGAATATTTATATTCAATTAAATTGAAAATATCATATATATATATATCGAATGTCCTATTATACTTTTATTATTTGTAGTCTAAATTCTAAGTGATTAGTTTAAGAAATATTAGAAAATATGAATAATTAAGACTGACTGTGTACCTATGCCAAGAGAAAGTAGATTTACATAACCTGTGATCAAAATCCTTCTTCTCTAGGTGGTCATGTAAAAATAATCATATATATACGATCCCAATATCAAATAATTTGGCCCATTCAATAATTTATACTTTATTTTATTTTAGACAATATTGGTAAACTCAGTAGAAAACTTTATTAAATCCACCTATTTTTATTGTAATTCGAGACACAGTTTTCAACACTTTTTATTCAAATTAATATTATGATATGCACAGAACACTTAATTAAATAAAATAACAATTAATCATTTCGTTTGGCCCAAAAATCACTTTAGGGCACCGGTGATTTTATTACTGTGTAATATCTCCTTTTTGCTTCAGAACTGTATCATGGTCAAAACTAGAAAATGTTATTTTTAATAAGAGTTGTACTTTGAAATTATCTTTACGAACCTCGTGGATACATTCTACGAATTTTCAGAGTATAACTTTTGGTGAATATTATTTATATTAAAAAGTTAAAGGGTTAGTTTGAATGTAAACTTCTTTCAATCCTTCCGTCTGTTCTTTTACTATTGAATGATATTCAGAGTAGCGTGAATTTTAATTGTTTATTAGTATAATTTTTGGAAAAGTATCTTTTTAAATTCCATTGCTAATAGGTACCGCAATCTTTTGTATTCTTTCGAATTAAATCCTTTGTTGGTACTTCACGGTCATTCATTTGTATTTTAAAATCTTATCTCTAATTTTTGCCTATCGGTTTTGTGACACAGATGTTTATTCTTCTATGTTAAGAACACGTTCAGTTTGGTTCTTGATTCGTTAGTTAACGTTTAGTTTCTTTGTGTAACCGACATATCTTGAATCGGGCAGATATTCGCTTTATGCTTAGTAACTTGATCAGAATTACATTTTGATTTTAATTAGTTCACGGCTGGTGTCACCGCTATCCCAAGATACAGGCTACTGTTTCCGGCAGTCAAGATGTGCTTCACCTACCGCCGTTGAGCTACGTACCAGTTGGATAGAAGATCGTAATTTTAAATTTCCTAATTATACCGTTGCTGCTTTCGTTTAGCAATTAATAATTGATACTTTGTATATCCGTACTTCAAAATAAGTTTGGTGGACTTTCTCTCGTAATCGCTAATTCACACCTGTCGTATAGTTTTTACCTGCTACGCTTTGAGTTATTTGCACACCAGTTCCGCCACATATCGATATTGAAGTAACATACGAGGCAAGACACGTCCCTTCGCATTTTGCGAATGTTTTTACCGTCATATTATTTTGATTTATTTACCTAACAACTATTCATTTTGAAATATTTAATTTATAGATCTGTATGTAAGGTAACACTGGCTAGTAATTATTGCAATTGTTTCTTTTTATGTTTAATGTCATGGTAGAGACTGTTCAGACTTACTATGTAATCTTTCACTCTCTTGCAATGCCTCTTAATTAGTAATTTAATGTCCAGTATTAAGCGGACTTATATACGGCTACTCTTCTCGAGAAAAATAACTGTCGCTTTTGGGCCTTCAGCCATATTACTTTATAGTAGTTGGTTTATCTTCTACTAATGGATAGTATTGTATAGCACAGTAATGTACTTGCTTAATTTCTAAAACTCATACTTTGAACTAGCTTACGAACTACTGGCGCCCAACTTTCCTTTTCTCCTCTTTAGATTTATGTGGACTACAGTGTGCTGATCTCAACCCCTGTCCAACATGGCACAATCTGGCTGATGCACCCATTGTTACGACGTCGAAATCAGATCTCATCTTCCTATTTTTACTTAACTGCATGAATTCGCCTTGGCATAGTATCTACTAACTTTTACAATCTGCAGCAGTAAAGGAGTTCCAAATTTGAGTTAGTCTTTCTTTTAATTCAGGAACTGTTCTAGCAGGCATAACACGTAATTTTTTTCATATTGGGCCAAAGTATTCCAATTGGCAACAGATTGGGGCTACTAAAAACCCAATTCAACATCGTAATATTATTTTGTAACATCCATTCCTTTATTATTTCAGTAGTATGGCACGCAGCGCTATCCTGTTGGAAGATGTACTCACTGTCTCTTGTTTTTGAGCATCCAATGGATGGCATTAGACTGTATCTAAGGATGTCAATGCACCTAACTGCATTAGCACTCCCTTTTATAATGTGCAACTTACCAACCTTTTGAGACGACATGCATCCCCAGATCATTACAGAACCCGCAAACTTGACTTTTCAGCACAAACCGTTTAGATAATACGGTTCATTTTTTGTCACACGGTAATCTTCAACACATTCTGTAAACTGTGATTCGTCACTCCAAATAACACTATCCCATTCATTTGTGATCAGTTCTGATGAAGTTTGGTCCATATTATCTATTATTTTTCTGTCTTACTATAAACAACAGTTTTTCTTTAGCCTACGAATTAAAAGTTCTTCATTATTGTTTCTGGATGAACCACATTTCTGAAAATAACTTACTTTGTAGAATTTATAACCCAATCGTTTGGTAGCTCTAAGACAGATTGATCTTGAAAAATGTTTACTCATTGCTCAATTCCACGCTACACTTAATTCACCACAATTGGATCGACGGTTTTGTTTCAAAATACGATTTACAGTTTTCATATTTATCGGGGTTATTTTTGAAATTCTACTCATGTTTGGTCTGCTCCTATCGTTTTATATAATTTAACGATATTTCGCACAGTATAGCGTGATAATTGCAGTTGTTTAGTAATTTTAGCATCATAATTACCAGCATTGTATAAAGTGACAATAACTTGACGTAAATCGTTAGACACAGCTTTACCCCTCACCATTTTGTTAACGTTAAATACTTAGAACTAGCTGCTGAAGTGTCACTGTCATAAATGAACAATTGGCAAATATTTTGTTTTAACTCAAGGCTAATATGATGATAAGAAAGTAACGTTTATTACATGGGCCCAACGAAATGATTAATTGTTAATTTATTTAATTTAGTGTTACGTGCATATCTTTAGTTTTCTTATATTAATTTTAATAAAAAATGTTGATAAATATGTCCCAAATTACAATAAAAGTTGCTTATGTGTTTACCAATGGTGTCTAAAATAAAATAAAATATAAAACATTAAATGGGCCAAATGGTATGATTCTGGGCTCTTATTTTTAAAACAAACGAAAACATAAAAAGTTTGGAGGGATCTATTTATTACACATATCGAACGATTTTAAATTTTATGTATAGTACAATCACAATGTTGTTGAATACAAATCTATGTTCTATGCTTTTTAACAATGGCGTAGGCAGAATTTTACCAAGGAAGACGGGGAGGGATATAAGAAGGTTTCTTGTACAGAAACCTACCAAAACATTAAATACTTAATTAATGTAGATACCAACATCTTAGTTAGCCATTGGATATTTTATCTAGCCATTTACTTATTTGTAGCCGATTATCAATTTTTAGACAGTTAAGGAAACTATAGGGCATTTAATCCCTAAACTGCACCCTTAATTAGTACAAATGTCATCTTATGTAATTGTAGAGGAAGATTATCACGAAAGTTTTTGGAAATTCCCGGGTGCATATATTTAAATATCCGCAATGCGCATGCACAATTATTGTATTTAAATACATTGATTCAATGCACATTAGCTAAACGTATAAAGTTGTGGCAATTCTAGCGTAATGTTTCGTTTATGTACTTCTTAATAAGCGAGATATGCCCACTAAATTACTAGACTGTCTTAATTAAAAAAACAAAACTTTCTCTTTTACCTAAGTTTAGTATCCACAAATGATTAAATTATTATTTACGTTTATTTTGAAAACCATAATTATAACGGTCATCCATCGAAGTTACTGGACTAGCAAAAGACTCTTTAAATCTGGAGATTTTCAATGATAACTCATTTCAACGCATTTTTATAGAAAAACCGTTAAGTTCATGTAAAACTAGCTTCAAAAACATAAGAACCGCAGCAAGTTTTAAAAAAATGCTATAGCTGTTATCGAAAAATTCACAAAAAGGTTTAAAAATCTCAGGAATAAAGTGGCACTTCCGGACATTCGATTTAAACTAAATTCTTATATACCATGTGCGGAAGATAACTTAAATATTTAATTTCGTTATTATATGATATTTAGTACTCAAGATACATATCTTGTTCACAATTAATACCTAAAATACTACCGGTTAGTGGATTTTTAAGAATTGATTGAAAAAATAGTTTAGATCACAAAACTAAATTAAGCAAATAAGAAATATGGTAAGTTTTAAAAAAAATGTTATGGCCGATTTCAAGAACATCGCGAAAAATGAAATTAGGATAATATCTAAATAGCAGAAAGAAAGTTGCACTTCCGGTTATCCGACTTTAACCAAATCCTTGATTTTGTATACAAAGGTAGTCAAGATTTCAAATATAAATGTTCATTTAACTAGGCTTTTAGTTTCATACGTCTTTTATTTATAGTTAATGGTAAGGGTATTTTCGGTAACCCGTTTTACGGAATATTTTCTGAAAAACCGTCTTAATTCTATAAAAGGGGATTAAATGATTAAAAATTCCATTAAATGTAAAAAAATCTTTAGAGCCGATTTTAAGAAAATCGCGAAAAGCCAAAAGAATAATAAGAGTGGTGGCATTTCTTGCTATTCGACTTTAGGGAAATTCTTGTGGTCGCGTTCCTGGATGGATATAAATTTAAATAAAAAATTAGGATTATATACGAGTTTTTATTTTAGAAATATTGTGTTCACAAACACACACACACAAACACCCACGCACGCACGTGCGCGGGCGAGCGTGCACGCACATATACACACGCTCGCACGCACGCACTACCGCACGTACGTACGTACGTACGCACGCTCGCACGCACACACACACGCGCGGACGGAGCACACACACGTGCACGAACACACGCGCGCACACATACACGTTCGCACCCACGCAACGACGCTTGAATGCACACACACACACATACTCACATACACACACGCACATAACCACGTACATGCTCACGTACGTGCACACGAACACGTAAACGCACATGAGTACGCGCACGCAGACGCAATGGTCTCGCACATGCGGATGCAAAAGCAAAGGCAAACGCAGACGCAGGCGCAGACATAGATACAGATTTAGATACAGCTACAGACACATACACACACACAAAATACGCGAGCGCGCGCGCTCACACGCACTCACACAACACGCGCGCGTATACGCACATATGCATACAACACACACATAGACCAATTTTCAAAAACATGATTTTCGTACTTGAGGAACCCGAAATCGCGTAGTTCCACAAAAATTTCGACATCGAAAGTTTTGGACGATAACCAAACTTTCTCTATCCTATATTTCATATAGGTAGGAGAAAGTAATTATATTACACAGAACACGAACCGCTATGAAATGATTCTTTTCAAATTACGTAGTCCTCTTGCGAATTTTTAAAGTCTTTTACATTGTCTTTTGAACTTAATTATTAATAACATTAAAATGCGCGAAACTGTGTCAGTTTTTATAATCGCGATTTGATGTTATACGAAGTGACTTTTATGAAACTTAGGGTCATATCCACCAACAACCAATAAAGTTTATTGGATCCATAATTTAAGTTATTGATTCTATAATCCAAAAGTTGTATTCACCAACATCAAATAATATTAATGTTTCGTTAAATCTCTCCATCACTTATTGATCCAAAAATCGTCAAATAAACTATTTATTGGCTGGATAAGGCATACATACTGTATGTATTATTATTGTTAAGACGTGTTTTTCTGTGAAAAATGGAATTATACGTAAACAAAAACTTTCCAAAAACGAAATATATGTACATATATAGTAACGGTTTTTGAATTTGTATAATTTTTACAAAGAACTTTTAGCTGGTAGTATGATGCAAGCAATTGCTGTCGGTTACGGTCCCCAGTACTTTCTAGGCTGCTATAAGATACGTAAACATATTTTCCCCAAGCAGCTTTTTTTCGGCTACATTCTAATTTATAAGCACTTTTGACAACCACAACAAAAATTTACAGGTTAAGTGATTGCAGTTATTACCAATGTGGCCACTAGCTGAATGCAAATGTTACCAAATTTGTAGATAACTCTCCAAATAGTTATTATCACAAAATATAGAATGGTGAATGACAAATAAATTTATTGAATCTGTACATATTATTGGTTAAATAACTATTGGTTCTTTTATTTGTTGTTGGTGGGGGGTTAGCCTAATACTTGAATTAATAACTAAATTGACTATTATAAATAAAGGTGCGATTTGCTCTGTCTATAGTTTTTTCATAGTCATCGTTGAGACGAAAAACTTGTGATCACTTTTTTTATGTATAGTTCTTATTTCTATTACAGTCTTTTTATTAACAGGGAAGTCATTTGATCTGCAATTATGGACCCACTTCACACAAATTTCCACCATTAATACCAGCTGGAAGATATAGGTTGAATTTAAAACAGTATCACTCTAATGAAGAGATTGCTTTATTGCAGATATATATTAATGTATAAGATATATCAAGATGGAAATAAAGTAATTGTAAACTATAAAATTAATTTAAAGCATAAATAATTCATTCATTTATGATTTCCTTTATACATGTACTAAGAGTTTTATAATTAAATTTTAAGCTCATTTAAAGCAAAATTGATTTTTAGATTTAAATAGAACAGGAAAAGTGTGTGACGAATGCTTGATCGACGGTTATGTAGTGAGAATTTAAAAGAATTTGCTCATCAATTTAATACGGTTTTCGCCAATGAAGTAAGTGGTGTTATAAATTCCCAAGCAAGTAGCGAAGAAAAAGAGGAAAATACTGAAGACAGAACAATTGAAAGGGAACAAGACAATAATGACAGTGGTACTTAATTAACGAAAGCAAAAACTATGTGCGTTATATGGTGGCGTGGTGGTATGTGTACATAGAAGCACGAAAGAGAAACTGGCAATCAGTTTTATTGGACACAATCCGATTTGAGGAGAGTTAAAGAATGTGATAATAGTATTTCACCTATTTTAAATGTTAATCATAGAGATAAAATTTATTGTGAGCGCTTTTCAGAACTGTACATAAGTGTCAATTTTATGATGTGTTTATGAATGTCAATTGTTATTGTAGTTTTGCATGATAAGCGTAGAACAGTTGTGATATTCTTGTTTGGGAAGAGGACAGTCTAGAATAATAATGTGTTTTAAATAGTATTATACTATATTATCGAAATGATATGTATTATTTATATTAAATAAACCAGCATAACTAGGTCATCGTTGGTAATAATTATTAAGTCTTTATCGGTAAATATAACTTATTAAAAAATCATAACATTGCATTGCATATTGATTGTATAGAAAATATCTACAGTCTGTTTGATTTTAGCTGTCACGGCAGATATCTCGGCTACTGTTAGAGATATGACAAAATGTTATAGAAGAAAAGTAGTTCTATATTTAATTTTGTATTATCTACTATAGCCAAAAAGCAATTGAAAATCAAATGTGTCACGTGAAGCAAATACATTCAAAATTTTAAATGTACACAATTTTATTACATATTCTGAACTGTATAAAATTCTCTTTGCAACGATATATCACATCTCATAGTTTTCTAATCAATTAAAAATGTAAATCGATAATTAAGTAACAAATGCACGCTTAGGCAAATTGAACACATCACTTTGAGAAGGCAGGCGGTGAAAACAATTACTATAGTTTTAGTATCAAACTCGCTGAGTAAATTTCTACGTATTGTTATTTTCATCTTAAGTAGCACGAAATGGGTGATAATTATTCTAATGATGAAAAAAATGGACGTGCTAAGGGTGTACATCAAATGTAATAACAATGGTAGAGAAGCTTGTGTGGTATATCAAGCTATGTATCCAGAAAGGAGACATCCACATCCTCGTACTTTTGCAAGGATCGAAAGTAATTTACGAAGAAATGGCTGTTTTTCAATACGACAAGCATTTGCTGATTTAGGAATAAGTCAGTATAAAACATTTTCTATACTAAAAAAAATAAAATGACGCCGTATAAAATTAAATTAGTACAAGATTTAAGAGCTGGTGATTTTGATAGAAGAGTAATATTTTATAATTGGCTTAGCAATAATCAAAACTTATTAAATTTAATTCTTTGGAGCGATGAATCTAATTTCAATAATAACGGCATTTCTAATAGAAAAAACGATCATTTCTGGGATACGGAAAATACACGTCAATTTCGGGAATGCAGATTCCAACGCAGATTTTCCATTAATGTGGGGCTTGGCGTATTAGGCAATACTATAATAGGTCCCTATTTTTATCAAGGATCGCTTAATGCGGAACGATATGCCGATTTTCTTCTGGCAGAACTCGAATTTTATTTGGATGATATACTCTTAGAAATACGGCGCAATATGTGGTTCCAACAGGATGGAGCACCGCCCCACAATACACGAAACGTTAGGAATATCTTAAATGAAAGTTTGGTGCAAAATGAATAGGAAATGGTAGCCCTATCAACTGGCCAGCAAGATCGCCAGATCTATCTATTTTAGATTTTTTTGTGTGGGGTTTCCTCAAACAACAAGTTCATGTCACTTGCCCACAAGATCTAGCGTATCTTAAAAATCGCATTCGTAGGGAGTGTGGACAAATAACAAAACAAATGCTGCAAAAAGCGAAACGAAACCTAATAAACATGTGTCAAAAATGTATTGCAAATAACGGAGGTCATTTTAAACAAACACTCTAGATATTTTGAATTGAAATTTTAAACAAAGTTTACTTATTAATTTATTGTTACTTTGTTTATGTTATGTTATATTTATAAAATAATTTCATTTGTTTCCCCGCCTACTTTTTCGAATATTTCTTTAATTTACGTAAATGTGCATTTGTTACTTAATTATCGATTTAGGTTTTTAATTAATTAGATAATTACAAAATGTGATATATCGTTGTAAAGAGAATTTTGTACAGTTTCAAAATATGTAATAAAATTAGGTATATTCTATTTAAAATTTTGAATGTATTTGCTTCACCTAAAATATTTCATTTTCAATTGTTTTTTTTTGCTATAGCAGATAATACAAAATAAAATGTAGAATAACTTTTCTTCTATAACATTTTGTCATATGTCTAACAGTAGCCGAGATATCTGCTGTGACAGCTAAAATCAAACAGACTGTATAAATTTGATAAAGCACAAATACAAAGTGATTTTAGGTGATGAGGGCAAGCTACAACATTTGCGGTTAGTGCTGGTTATTCTTCTAGTTCAATTAATGGTTGAGATATGTATCTTGGTATGTAAGTGGCTTTTTTGAACTCTAACATAAACGACTTCAGCATCTTGAGTGTCTCGATGAAAAACGTCTGAAAAAGTGGACACGGGTGTAAATTCTTCACTCCAATCAATACAATGATGATTATGCATTAACCAGTGCCCTTGTTTTTTATATTCTTTTGGTATGAGATATTACTGAGCCGTTGTAAACAGCTAGTTCCTTAGGTATGAAGCTTGTTTTTAATGCTTCAAATCCTTGAATATCAACTACGAACATGATGGCTGTAGAAACTCAAGTGATATGTATTGCGGTATAAAAATATAATTACGTATTTAGAATTGTCGTACTGCATCAGCTAAGGCGTTGTAAGTTACTATGCGATCATGTAGAATTAAGCAACACACCGTGGATTTGGGAGGTATATTGGCATTTGTATCGATTTCTATTCGTTATACTACAACTTTGGTCTGCATTGAATCTTTTTGATTTGAAGAATCAATTACTACAAGGGGTGCTATAGATTTGATATCTCGTAGTGGTAGCAGAGGTTGATCGTTTTTCTCAGGATATGAAGGTTGGAATTTAGAATACATATCGTATAATTTTAAAAAGCGGCTGTTTTCGAAGTTGATATTGAGATTATCATACGGATACATTTCGCTATTGAGATGTACCCTAATGTTTTGAACATTGCAGTGATCAAATTTACTCATGTCTATTTTAACTTGGTTTTCTCGATCTGTTTGAAATTCAATCGCAATGTATCGCGGTCATACTAAAGTAGCTGTCGTTTTGACAGCCCATGTGTGCTTAGTGATTTCTTGCATAGCGAGATAAATATAAGTTTCCCAAGTTCTAAATGCAACTTGTGTTTCAATATTCCTATCAATGTATTTTGTCAAAGCAGCAAGATCGACTGTTAAATGCGGTACTTTCCAAAATATTTTATCAATATGAACTTTAAGAGTTTCATTTTCAGAATAAAAAGGTGCAACTTTGTCAGAAGCAACGCTAATTCTTTTCTAATACTGAAAATAATCTTTTTGTAATCTTCAGCGAATCCTAAGAGCGTGTTTACAGGTATATATACATAAAAATTTCCAGAGCTATCCACTATATTACTGTTACCATTAAGAAATCAATCGGCATTTTGAACTTTGACATTGTCAGTGGAATTATATGATAAATAACTCTTCATTGTTGAGGTTATACCCGTTCGTGATGTGAAATCAACCACTATACCATTCATTTCATAACGAATTTCACTAAACAAGCAAGTGATATCATTATTAATGAACTTTTTGTTGGGGGATGGAGTGTTAACATCTTTCAATAGTCGACTCTCGACATACAAAAAGCTTTCCAAAGGTAGAGTATACATATTTTCTTGTATTGGTATACGAATTTCATCGTTGTTTTGAAAACGAGTAGTATATGGCTGATGAGCATGTATTTGCCAATTAACGATTGAATTATCAATTCGGACTTTGTCAGTAATGTTTAGTATATTGTTCACTGCAATAACATGAATCCAAGTGAACGAAGGAACTCTTTATCATTTTGTGTTAACGGTTTGCTGGTTGAACTCTTTCTAACAATTTTGCATGAGGAATATGAATCTTTATACCCAACACTTTCTATCTAAACACCATTATGGAGATCTTTCAAATGAAGTCCGATCGTGATCGTTTCACCTCGAAAATTAGCTGGATTGGTTGATTGGTAAATATGTCACATGGTCTAATACACCGATAATCTTATAATCAGGTGGAACGCTCGGAAAAATTGTTGTATTGTGTATACAGCGGTCCCCGTTTTTATAATTGCTAGTTGTAATATTAGAATCGATTAATATGGAATTAACATTTAAGATTTGAACGGGATATACAGGAATATGAGTAATATTAGATAGCAACATTTCATGTTTAAAGACTAAAAATTTCGCAATGGAATTATAATTGAAAATTCAACAAAATCCAATGCTATAATTGATTATTTCAATGTATTATTATTCACACTGATTTTTACATATTCACGAGATTTTCTATCGAACTGGGAATTCATTTAGTTGTTTATATCTGAAATCTTGTAAAACCCCTTAGATATAGAAATAAATTTGTATCCAATTTTAAATTGATTATTCTTAGTCGTTATGTTTAGGATACTGTTGAAAGTTTCAAAATTTGTCAAATCCATAGCATATTCCTTATCGAAATCTAACATTATGGAAGGATTAAAATCCAGTTTTAAAGTAAAGTAAGTATCGGTGGAGATAACAGTGTTTGACATACAATTAGTAACATTTACACGATACTGAAAGAAAATTATTAAGCATTAATATATAAAAACAATAATGCTAGTGACCACAATTGTAAGAATTATATCGTTGTAGGTTATCGAAGTTTACAATATATTCTTTACAGTAGTGTCACTATGGAAATAATGAACTAGTCCTGGAGGAAGTTAATGTCGGCCAAATCTATCGAAACATATCACCTTATTATCATTTTTCACATAAACTGTGCAATGGCTGCTATATCCCAATTCACCATACAAATTAATAAAAGCGGATTCACTTTATGTACTTTTCACGGCAATGCGTTCCGCATAAATACCACACGAAAATATGGAATGTTTAAAAGTTTAGCGTAATATTTCAAATCAATATTGGTTAATGCACGAAATGGTAGTTTTTTGAGGTTTGTTTACAGTTCCAAACGATACCAAACGCCCTTTTATATGGTGTTAAATAGTCCTTTTTCAATTTCAGCATCTTCCGTTGCTCTATTGCATTGTTTTGTTTCTTCTAAAGCCTATGCAGTATTATTTGTGCCGTTCACGCTTTTTGCAATACCGGCGGCTCCGCAACTCGGACCACCGAGTGCTCCTAAAGTCGCAAATAGCGGAATGAGCGGTAAAACTAAACTTGTTTTGGGAATAGGGAGTATGCGTTTCTTCGGTATTGTAACTCGTTTTTCTTTTAAACCTACTATGGCGTTTTTAATAGATACCTTAATATTCCTATTTTAGCGAATTTTACGGCTTGATTAAAGCTAATCCTACGTTTTACTTTTCTATCTCTCTTAGGAGGCCCCATTTCTAATTTATGTCTTCCTTTCATAATACCAGTTCCTAGTCTAGCGAGTTTAATTGTTTTATGAAAGCTAACCCTGCGTTTTACTTTTCCTTTTCTCTTCTTTTTTGCTTTTATAAAATCAGATCCTACTCCAGTGAGTTTGGTTGTTTGAGGAAAACTGTTGCTCCTTTTAGGAACACTCAATCCTAATTTGTTTTCCATTCATAATACCGGTTACAGTTAAGGCTGCTGCTTTTTCCCCAAAACTTGCGTCTTTCCATTTAAATCGCTCCCAAACTTTGTTCACCGTTACTTTGTCCACCTTATGACGTTCAGCGAGACCTGTAATGTTGCTGTATGCAATATTGTGGATTTTACAAGCGTAGTCTAGAGGGTTAATTCCTGAATCACCATGAGTTAATCTTTCTTGTAAACGCGTTCCCGGACCGCGACAACGATAACCAACTATGTGGAACCCTGCTGGTGGTTTATTGATGAGTGTACTAACAAGCCCATCTGATGCCTAGAACTATGATGTATTTAAAACTGCTCTAGGCAAGCGTATGGGTGTGACTAAGTTTATGTAAAGTAAACTCTTTAGATATATGAAATTCTAGTTTAACATTAGTATATCAATACCAGTGGTCTTTGAGCATAAGTTGAAGAATTTTCTCAACATCTTCGTCTGTTCGGGTAGTTGATGGACGTTCAGAACGAGGTTTGTCATAAATCAACACATCGCCAGTTTTAAACCGAGAAAACCAGGCATACACTTGAATTTTTCCCATATTGTCATTTTTGTCAGCGGTTTTCTACATCAAAACCGTTTCAGTGGCGTTTTAGCGAGCAGGAAGCAAAACTTCATAACCGCGCGTTATTCGGTTAAATTCGCCATCACAAAAAACGAAGCCAGAACAAAACAGTACCAGCAAAAAAATTACTAAACGCAAATAGAACAAACCAGATCGACGACACGGGGGTTATTGAAGTGGCAACGGTACCCACACCTAGAGGAAGAAACACGTACTACGCAAGCCCGGCAGCACTATTCCGGTTTCTTTTGGGTACCCTCTCGTATTTATATCTAAAAAAAATATTATACCCAATAAATGGAATAAAGTATTTCGAATATGAATATAGTAGTACAATAATTGACACCAAAGATGCGAAAACAACTCAGTCAATATTTTTGATGAAGTATGTCAAAATCAAGACGTCATAAGGGATTATTTTTGTTTTGGTAGATAAAAATATAGATTGCTTCTATTCAAGTCAGACGCGTTCATCTATTCCTAAACAACTTATACGAGATAATGCGAACTTGATAGTTATTTTTAGATAACACAATGCCAATCTGAGACGTGCCTATGACGATTACGTGGTAGGTGATATCACGTTTGATAAGTTTAAGGAAATGTGCTCACATTGTTAGAAAGATAAATACGGCTACATAGTAATAGACAAAGATAATGATATGAACTTAGGACGTTATAGGAAACGTTTCCATTGTTATATTAAGATTGGAATATTATAATTTATGTAGATTGGTAGAGGACATAATTAAAGCTAAAGAGTCTATGACACGAAAATATGAAAGCAAAATTGGAATCAATAGCACAGCGTACATTAAAACCTATCTCCCAACATCCCAAAGATCTAATGTCAACTATTAAAAAAGAAAGCAGGAAAAAGGTAGGCCCATGTCCAATATTACCGATAACGCATTATAAACAGTGAATGACGGAGAAGCGCCGTATATAGAGAAGGGACTTGTTCGAGAAAGTCGAATACCCGACATTACCTTGGAAGACGTGCAATATAAACTTGAAAGTGAAGGTACTAACCCTGACTTTGAACAGTTTATTAACCAATTCGTTAATTTAGCAGGAAAATACATTGAAGGCATCTTTAAAGATACTAAAAATGGGTTCAATTGTTATTATGGCACGCGATCTAATGCGATGTCATAACTACACCATCCTAGAAAGCCCTCCGATATAGAGGGACTTCGAGCTACTTATGAGTTGGTGTTTAAGAAGGAAACACAAAAATTTCTTGTGAAAGGATATACTCATTCGAACTAGTGCGACATGTTAAGGATACAGTGCCACTTGACATTTCTGTAGTAATGAGTTTCCATTTTGTTTCGTCGCAAAATTTTGATTAGAAGCGGAGATATATTAAAAACCCGTTTTTGGGGTGAACTTTGAAGGTGGTTTTCATGTCTTAAAGGTGCTTTACAGCAGATAAAAAAATACATGTCTTTTATTTTTTGATGTTCTACAACATATCAAAAAATCAATGACATCGGTGAGTTCGGGTTGGGGCCCTT
>JAHWXV010072923.1:0-15770 GCA_024586415.1 Phrixothrix hirtus
TACATTATGTGTCAAAATAAAAAAGTTGCGAAAAAAATAAATTTTGCAGTTTAGGTAAAGTGCCCTCTAACGGTATTCAAAAGAATTATTTTTACCCTACTATTATTTCATCTATCGAGCTTAGTTTATGTACCAAGAAAAAACTGAATTGGTAAAAGTTTAAGATATCTAGAGCAAAAAAATAGATGTTAAAATTCTCCCTTTGCAACCCCGTATGGAGATTTCGACATTTTCACAAATGACTTACCCACATTATTTTTTGGTTTAGAATCTACCTTAAAAATTTCCTGACGCATTTTCCGAACACCCTGTATAAATACAACGTAAAATGTAAAGTCAGTTACAAAAAAGAAATATTTGATATAATTAAATACACATTGCATAATTATGTAATAGTTCTCTTAAATACTCAATACATCTCGGTTATTATAGTCGAACGCAATGCCAAAAATTTTCGTATCAGCCTCAATATATTTCCGCTGTTTTCGAGGAGGAGGGTGTCCTGCAATTAATTGTTCAAGAAACAGAACTGTACCTCTTTGAATTTTTCTTAGAGCATCGATGAATTTCGATATTGTTGGATTGTCCATTGATAGTTCGGCTTGTAGTCGACAATGTGCTGCCTCCGCATAATTATTTGTTCTTGCAGAATTTTCAATAACTATTATAAACTGACCAAATTGGTGGTGAAAGTAGTGCTGGTCGCCTACCATTTCCACGGCGGCGGCGGTTAGATCGTTACTGAAGCACTGGTTGTAAATTGACTGCGCTTAATCTGTCTATAATATAATATAAATATGATCAAATTAGTTTCAATATGATTACCGAATAAGCAAGTTTACGTTTAAAAGTCCCTGCGTTCTAATGTATCTACGTTCAAACGTCTTGCGTTAAATTGGGTCTGGCTTCAAACGTCCCTGCGTTCAAATGGCCACGTTCAACTGATCCGCGATCAAACGGTCGCGTTCAAATAGTCGCGTTCAAATAGTCTAAACCGACTTGAAATAGATTCTATGACAATCTTTAAAATTACGTAATAGCTTATATCAATTGAACTTGAAGCATCGCTGACTTTACTATATTATTATAGCAACCTACTATTTAAACGTGTGAAATATATTTCACACGACCCCGTGATGTCCATTTCACAACAGGTTGGTTGTGGTGTGCAATGTGTAACTTGCAATAATAGTAACCTATGCGAAATTATTCATTTCTCATAGTGATCGTCGGAAAAATATGTCTATCTATTTGCGTATCGAAATGAGTTCATTTCGAAACCCATTTGAATTTTATAATGACCTTCTTTTTAACACGGAATATTTTATTTTAAAAGATTGGTAACATTAGTAATTAACCTTATTAAACGTCAAATTCGAATAGAAAATTGACAAATCTTTCTTATTGAAATGTCAAAACGTCAATGTTACCAACTATGACTAAAATCTCTATGTTAAAAAGTCCCTAAATTTTTAGCAAATAGATAAAGTAATATAAAAAACTCGTTTCATAAGACGTTTTATCACACTCGTTCATTAGAAAACTCGCCTCTAGGAGGCTTTTTTCTCACTTGAACTCGTGTGATAAAAAATGTCTTATGAAACTTGTTTCTTAATATACTATTTTCGTATTTAATTTGAACAAGTTAAGCAAAAAAATGTTGTAAAAATCAATCTCTAAGTTTTGACCAGGTTTTTACAATTTTTCACCACAGTGCTCCGGCGCCATTTTACTCTGTCGTTAAGCATCTGATGACCCAAAGCGTACAAACCTTTCTGATGCCAGAATTTTCTGTACGGCGCGCGCCGTATCAATCGAATCTGCCGGTAGGTTATAGGATAATTTTAATTTTGTAACTCTTCCACAGTTGCTACGTTTTCTGGTATCACGGTATGAAATGGTCTTCCTAACAGTAGATAATTGGTGAAACTAATTTTTTTCCACTGATCAATATATGGCGTTTTGGCTCAGATAGTTATCCTGAAATACATTTGTCGATTACTGCATGCATACTTCTGCACTTAAACTTTGTTTAAAATTATAGAAAACATGATAGTTGTGACACGTCACCTATTTCTATATTACAACCAAATAATCGGAATATTACTCAAGAAATAATGCCGACTTGTATCCTACATATGCTACTTGAAGTGTTCCTTCTAACGGTAATAATCCCGAGCAGAATTTCTAAATCAAATCTATTTAAATTCATAATTTTTCAATTTGAAACATGGCATATTTTTGAGATATAGAACTTATAAAAGACTATTTAAATACTTAAATACGATCTTCACAAGACAAGTATTAGCACGTCACTTTGTAATACGAGGGTCATGCTATAATTACAAGGACACTCGGAAACTAGTATCTTTGTAAACTTACTTTTTATTTTAGTTTTTTGAAGTAACCCTCCTCAGCTTCTATACTTTTGTTAATGCGAATAAACCGCTTACGAAAAGTTTCAAGCCAGTCTTTTTGTTGTGGATAAAAAACCTGCTCAAGAGCAGGACCTTCACAGCGACCCTAAATCACTGTAAAATAACGGCTTCAGCCACAAAAGCCTGTCCACTTTTATGGGACCTAGTAGTTGACGACCTACTAAGAGCACTTAATTCTAAAGGAATTTTTACTCAGGGCTGTGCAGATGATATTGTCTTGCATATCATTGAGAAATTTGAATCTACTGTTAGATGCCCTAAACATAGTTACTAATTGGACTGACCTCCACTAGCTGGTCATCAATGCCAGCAAAACGAAGGTAGTACCCTTTGCCAGAAGCAAGACTCCTATTCAAGGACCTCTCTTTATTAAACAAAAAAACATATATTGGTAGTCTAATGTTAAATATTTGGGTGTAGCTCTCGACCAAAGACTAACATAGAAATATCACATATTGGAAAGAGCAAAGAAAGCGACGACGATCTTTTGGATGTGCCGCCGCATCTATGGGGTTACGTGAGGCTTAACTCCCAAAGTGGTACATCAAATACATACGGCGGTGGTTAGACTAGACTTAACCTATGCAGCACTTGTTTGGTGATGCGGTGTAAGGAGCCAAAGCAACTACACCCATATCAATAAAATACAACCTATGACATGCTTAGGAATCTGAAACTCCCTACGAACAACACCAACTTCAGCTCTGGAGGTGATGATTGATCTGCCTCTCTAGTGACTTTTGGCACTAACAGAGGCAATGGAAGCTGCATCTAGGCTACTTCAATCCGAGTAATGGCGTGGTGAAGGCTACAGCTGAGGACACACTTCAATCACTGACAGCTTACCGAGCTTATGTTGAGACGCGGGTGATCGTGTTATCCCAGTAAGGACCTTCAACACTCTTTTCTACAACAATCCCCGGCATGGCGGATTGAACTAATGATCTGCAGAAACTGCTCGATCGTCCGGGCCTGGTCTGGTTTACAGATGGGTTAAAGTCGAACACCTTTACTGTAGCAGGTAGTTTTAGCAAATCTCTCAAAATGGAAGTAACCATTCCATTAGAGCACTATGCCTCTGTGTTTCAGGCTGAAATGTACGCAATTTCAGCCTGCGCAGAAGAATGTATCAGTAGGGTCTATCACAACTTACAACTTAATATATCCACTAACAACCAAGGGGCCGTAAAAGCCGTATCGAATCGTACCATATCATCCAGATTGGTGTGGGAATGCTGGCAGAAACTTCAGGCTCTAGCATATAGGAACAACAAAGTAATTATTTTCTGGATTCCAGGCCATTAGGGACATACAGGTAATGAAAAAGCAGATTTGTTGGCTAAGGAAGGTACGGCTATGTAAATAGTTGCACCCAACATTGGTTTACCTCACTCCCTTATAGAACCCAACATTGAGGCCGACATGCTCTTAAGGTTTAGGCAATGGTAGGATAAACGAACCTTTAGACATACTAAAGTTATAATTTTCGGTTCGGCGTCTAACTAAACTCAGTTCCTACTTTCGTTAAGCAAGAAATAAATCCGAGCTTATACTGGCCCTATAACAGGCGATACCTTCAAAAAAACTCCTAACCTTAATTGGAATCCAACAGGATCCTCTGTAGGAAGTATAATGTAGACGGTGAAATATCATTTCATCTATTATAGGATTGGTCAGCTTTGGACAATGTCCGACACTGTATTTTTGGGTCTCAATTCTCTGAACCCAACGAAATTCTAAATGCTCCCCCATCTTAGGTTTCCGAAAATCTCAGGACTTCAAGGATAGTTTAACGGGCAGTTAATACAATGGGTCTATCAGGCCTGAGTGTCAGTTCGTTAATCGAACCTGCCGTACAACAACTACAGCAACAACAACAGGCCAGTCTTATTTTTGTGTTTGCATTATCTCATCCTCCAAAGCTGCAGTTGCTTCTTTATCTGAAGAAATCGACGTCTACGCAACTGTTCCTAAGTATGCGTAAATAGATGACCAGGTCTAGTGAATAGCGGAAATGTGACAAAATTTTAATTTTTGAGGCTACGAAAAACTTAGTTATTTTAGTCGCGGTGTGGGAAGACGTGTTATCGTGATACCATAACAAACCACGCAATCCAGAGTTTGGTTGCTTGACAAGATCAAGGGAGTGGTGTAATATTATTTCTGTTGATACCAATCCAATGCCTAAGATTTCGTCTATTTCAAAATATGTTATTCGTCAATTTTGTTTCATTAAATTTTTTACAACAGTAATGTTTTCTGCGCTAACTGCAGTTTGCAGTCTTCCGATGTGGGGGTATCTTTTAATGACTGCATTCCCCTTTTAAATTCAGCATGCCAATTCAATATTGTGGTCTGTTAAGACGAATGTCGTCTGTAAAGTTATTTGGCATTACTCTTGTTTTGAAACTTTTTTATAATCGTAGTAATTCATCACTTTATAGTCGCGCCTATTGAGTTCCGTCGCGTTAACTAAAAATTACTAATTAAGTGACAGTAACTCGGTGCTTGCACAGGACTGACTAAGGTGTTTACTATACTTGTTTGCACATAACCCTTACTCTTTTGAATGGTGGGGGTTACAGCGCGATACGCACACTGGAATAAATCTACATAATGTAAGACGCAATATTTAACACATTTAGTGCGGAAACAGCGTAAATCTCAATATAATTCATAAAAAAGGGTTGAATAAATGTTTGCGCAAAAGTTGTTATAACTGGACCTAGTTAGCACATATTAAAGTACAGATCGTGTTTAAAAACATAAATACTATACGATGTACTTTGCATTGTGTTTATGTAAGTTTATATATTTAAATTAAGTTACTAGCAGCAAAAAGTAATAAATGACAAGAATGTTCCAGGAAATATAATTTTATGATTTCTAATATTTGTAGTAATCAACAACCTCGGGCGACATTATTGATTTTATTAATTTATGAACTATGAATAAATCATTTCTATTTTCTAATAAAAGGGTTTTACGGTGGAACAAAAAAGTAGAACTAAGAAAGTATAATGGTACATCAATGAATGTTTTATTATTCGCTTTATGACTGTGTTATTATTACTTTGTCTATTGAACACGTAAAGCAGAGTTCAACGTTTTCCTACTAGGAAATAACGAACTTTTACATTCAACGCAATTAGATGTGCTAGTATACTAAAAGCTTTTGTCTTTGACCTAGAATCTTCACTTGAAATATTTATTCATATAATATAACTTTCAAACGTTCGTTTTCATCCAGAAATAAAATATATACTGATGAAAAATTAAATTACGTTCAATTAAGATAGAGTTCATTGAAATTAATATTAATGAAGAAGAAATTATTTATTTGAATATATATGTTTCAGTTTAGATGCGATTTTATTATTGTATCCAGTAATCATAACAGTACTACAAGATGTTTCAAAATAATTTGCACTTATTCAAGGGAATAGCTCTTGAGGACCTGTAGAATACCAAAAAAATAATATAAATATTCTTTCTGAATATTTTAGTTTTTCCTTAAATACTTCAAACTTATTACAAAGCCCCTGCATAACTTTCCGTAATAAAAATTACTTAGTCATTACCAAAACATACATACATCGTGTCCTGGATATAAAAAGCATTATTGAAGACACGTGTACCTCAGTCTTTTGTGAACGCAAATATATAAAAAATTTTTAATCTAATTTAAAAAAAAAATGGTAAATTTTCGCGGACAAATCTATCATGGCCACCGGCCTGTATGTACTTTACCATAAAACGTACTTGCAAACATAAATACAACATTGTTTTTGTTTTCACAGTGTTACTTTACATTTACTATAAATATGCTTTTTAGTGTTATGATCGCTAGCTGTTTTAATAAAAAGTAATCCAAAGTAACCTTTAAAATCATTCAAATTTGCTTTTAGTAACATTATTGCTTCTTAATTATAAGCTATTTATGGATTAATTATTATAAAACGTATTTAGTAAATATCTGAAATTTACATAAGGTTGATCCACAATAATTTATATCTCGATATTTTATACTGCATGCAAATTACGTTAAATTTTATGATATTATTTATCATTTAGATTTATAATTATTTTCAGAAAATTTGTCTAAAAAAATTTAACTTCCTGTTATATCGGTTTTGTAAAAGTGAAAATTATTTACAAAATGTTTTTAAATTCAATAATACAAATGTGTACATATTAAAAATGATATCTATTAAGTGAAAAACTTGCTTTTATTTTAAAATAAACTTGCGGAATTAAATATCAATAGAAATTTTAAGAAAGAAAATAAAACCTTTTATTTTAAACGGCAAGTATCGTATCGAGTATTTATAATAATCAACTGAGAATTATTCAATGGTGCTCTGAAATCGCATGGGTTCATTAGACCTCGATCAGTGACCAAAGATTTATAAACGATCACCATTACTTGTTAAATACAGTAGCTCAAGTTAAAAATCAAGGTCGGGCTGAAAACACTAATGCAAATATTTCAAAAACTGTGCAATTTAGACACATAGTTTGTAAGCGTTTTTTGTTGCGAATATTAAGATGTGTCTGCTGTTAAAGTAATTCTCCTTTTATCCTTGACACCCTGTATAGTTGTAGTAAATATAATGTCTAAGTATTATATTCCTTCTCCATGTATCATATTTATTAGTGCGCTAGGTCAGTAAGAATGATATTATGCTCTTTGCGTTGTTTGCTAATTTTCGTAAATTTCTTTAAAAAGAAACTGTTGAAGGCAAATCAATAATTAATTATTCATCTTCGTAATCATATAAATCGTCAGATAATTCAATCCAATATTGCACATAAGAATTAAAATTACAAAATAATTGTAAAGAGATAGCCGGCGCCTTCTGTTCCTTTAAAGTGCCATATTTAAGAATGGCGTGTGACGTACATAAAGCAAGGTAAAATTAATTTAATAGTAAACAGACTGTAATGTATGAAATTTACAACAAGAAATGACATTTTCTGTGGTACGTGCATTTATAACATCAGAATATAGGCTTGATTTTCTAATCTAATCTAACGTAACTCAGCATTGAACCTATCTTCATTCCTCCCGTCGAAGTTGGAATCATATCCTTTGGTTATGGTTTCTAGAGTTGGACATCTTCCTCCATCTCCATTCCTCAGCTGTGGTTTTAGTTTCTTTCTTGTACCTTGAAATGTACAATTTTCTTAAAAGGATACCGATTACACTAATTATTATTACTACACTGATTACATTTGTCCACATATTTGTTTGATTAAGCGAACTTGAACTTTCACTGATCGAATTTATGTTGTCTCTTACCGGTGTGAAGATAGCCACGGTTTTTCTGGCCACGGTTTTAGAAGTGGCAACACTGCTTCGTAACTGCGTATAATAGAATATATGTCTAAAATTTATTATACAGTATTGTACATGCCCAAATATTGTTATATATGATATTCTTTAAGGGAGGTACTAGATTTTTCATTCATAGTCCATAAAGGGGTGGTTCAGCCCCACTTTTTTACTAATACATGTCCGTTAAACTTTGTTGCGGATTATTAATTACTGAATTGAATACATTATACTATTGTAGATCGTTATTTCCCACCTACCGTCCTTATGAGGGTAGGGCACCCCCACTTTTTTATTAAGCGATATCCGTTAAATTCTGTTACGGATTATTAATTATTTAATTGAACACATCATACCTATCTAGATAGTTATTTGCCAACAACCGTCCTTACGAGGGTAGTGTACCTCCACTTTTTTATTAAGCGATGTCCGTTAAATTTTATACCGGATTATCAATTACTTAATTCAATACATTATAACTACGTAGATCGTTATTTGCTACCAACCATCCTTATTAGGGTAGTACCTCCCACTTTTTTATGCAGCGATATACGTTAAATTTTATATCGGACTATTAACTACTGAATTCAACACATTATACCTATGTAGATACCGTCCTTAGTAGGGTAGTGCACCCCCACTTCTTTAGTAAGCCATGTCCGTTAAATTTTATTATGGATTATTAATTACTTAATTGAATACATTACACCTATGCAGGTCGTTATTTGCCAGTAACCGTCCTTAGAGTGATAGTGCACCCTCACCTTTACATTAAGCAATGTCCGTTAAATTCTGTTGCGAATAATTAATTATTGAATAGAGTACATTACATCGATATAGATAGTTATTTGCCACCAACCGTTCTTATGAAGGTACTACACCCCCACTTTTTTATTAAGCGATATCCATTAAATTTTGTTGCGGATTATTAATTATTATTGAACTGAATGCATTACATCGATGTATATCGTTATTTGCTACCAACTGTCCTTAAGGGGGCAAACACCCCATTTTTTTATTAAGCGATGTCTGTTAATTTGAGGATTGTCAATTATTGAATTGAATTCATTACATCACAATAGATCATTATTTTCCATCAACCGTCCTTAAGGTGATAATTACATTGTAATCGTAGTCCCCTTTTTGCTTATCCTGACGAAGTAAAGGTATTGCAAATCCTTACAAGTACACGTATCGCTATAGAGCGCTTATAAGTATAAAGACTGTAATAAAATAAAAACATGAATTTTCAGGTATAACAGTTTTCAATACAAGTGTGCTGCCCACCCTATATTTTAGGCCAGAGACCGATGTTTACAGTATAAGGACTAAGCCGAGTTCAGTAAAGAATATCAAGAGACTGATATGCTACAGTGCACGAGTATCGAATAAAATTTTTTTTATTCGTTCAGGCATATTTAGAAAAAAACACTGATTTGTAAATTTTAAGGTTATTTGTGACGGCTGCTAAATTATGTATTAAATCCTAATTCTTATACATTTTTAATATATGAATTTTTTGGTTATTGATTTTAAAAAGCGAATAGAAAAAATATTTTGAAAGTTTCATAAAAATTCAAAATTCAAAATTTGGTATACGTCTATTTCCAAATAAAATATTTTTAGTTATCGATCATTCCCGGTTATACCGGAAATCAGCGTCAACTTTTTTACTTTAAACAGCAAGTTATATTTTTCTTTCTGTTTTGATTCTAGAGGATTTTTTAAAGTGGGTTTGATTATTTAGAAAAATTTTCGCTTCCGGGGATATTTTAAGTTTTTTGATAATTTTGTAATTTGTTTGATTTTCAGAGGTGCGTATTTAGAACATTAGTTTCGACATTTCAATGAAGTTTTGATCAGTTATTAACCAATAGTGATATTTATGAGTGTACCCGATTCAAATCAGATTCGCATATAGTGACTTCAAAATGTAACGTCCGACTTGAGCATTTTCAGGCCTTAAAAACGCAATTTGTTCAAATGGGGCATCCCATATATTATTAGATTATTAGATAGAAAATTAATTTCTACGCGAATTGATTCCCTATACCTACCTACCTCTAACTGTTTTCAAGAACAAAGCTTTTTATACATAATAGTGAAATTTTTAATAAGGTCCATTTTCTAGAGCTACCTATAACGTAGCATTTCTAAATGACAAAAGCTTTATTGTAATATTGGCAGTAACATTCTAAATATGCAGATCTAAAAATTATGAAGCAAATGAGAAAATTATCAAAGAAATCAAAATATCCAGGGAACCGTTAATTTTTTGTAATAAAATATATTCACTCTAGCAATTTAAAAAATCGAGTAGAATCAAAATGGAAACAAAATGAGACATTGTATTTAAAGTACGAATATTTATCTCGATTTCGAGTATAACACTAAGGTACCGATAACTCGAAATATTTTATTTGAAAATTTTGAATGCGTTACTACTAGTACCCTCTTAAGGACGGTTGGTGGCAAGCGACGATCTACAATCATGTAATATATTCAGTTCAAGAATTAATAATCCGTAATAAAATTTAACGGACATCACTTAATAAAAAAAGTGGGGGTGCACTACCTGCCTAAGAACGGTTGGTGGCAAATAACGATCTACATATGTATAATGTATTCAATTAATAATCCGTAATCAAATTTAACGAACTACTCTTAGTAAAATGTAGGGGTGCACTACCCTCTTAAGGACGGTTGGTAAAAAATAACTATTTACATCTATATAATGTATTTAATTCGTTAATTAATAATCCGCAACAAAATTTAACGGACATTGCTGAATAAAAAGTGGGGGTGCACTACCCTCATAAGGACGGTTGGTTGCAAATAACACTTTACATCAATATAATGTATGAAATTTAATAATTAATTATCCGTAACAAAATTTAACGCACATTGATTAATAAAAAAGTGGGGTTGCACTACCCTTTTAAGGACGGTTGGTGGCAAATAACAATCTAGATCGCTATAATCTCTTCAATTCAATAATTAACAATCCACAACAGAATTTAACAGATATCGTTTAATAAAAAAGTGAGCGTGCACTGCCCTCCTAAGGACGGTTGATGGCAAATAACGATCTACATGGGTAAAATGCATTGAATTCAATAATTAATAATCCGGTATAAAATTTAACGGGCATAGCTTAATAAAAGTGAGAATGCACTGCCCTGTTAAGCACGGTTGGTGGCAAGTAACTATTTACATCGATATAATGCATTCAATTCAATAATTAATAATCCGCAACAAAATTTAACGGACATGTATTAGTAAAAAAAAGTAGGGGTGCGTTAGCCCTTTATGGACTATAAATGAAAAATCTAGTACCTGTCTTAAAGAATGTCATATATAAAAATATTTAGATATATACAATACTGCGAAATAAATTTGAGACATATATTGTATTATGCGCAATTACGAAGCAGTGTTGCCAAATTTAAAACCCGGGCTAGAAAAACCATGGCTGTCTTCACACCGATTTGTCTCTTTAGGATTGTAACTTCCTTTGTTTCTTCTAATGTTTTTATATTCACAAAATTTAAGTTAATATTGGACTGATCGCTTATAAGTGTTCTTTAGGTCAAGTTAATATTCTTAAAATTGGGTTATTCGATGATTTTGAATATTGAGTTGCCGTGTTTATGATTTTTTAGTATTATTTCGTTGATTGTTATTACTTATGTCGGTTCTAGTTTGACAATATACGAGGGGAGGTCAATAAATTCTCGGAACGGGGGGGAAGGAGGGTGAAAAAGTACATTGTGTTAGTTTAGCTTTTTAACATATTCTCCCTTGATACTAATACATTTTTCAGATTTTTCGGTCAACTTATTTATACCGTTATAAAAAATGTTTTATCTTTTCCATCAAAATAAACCAAAATTGCAAGTTTGACCTCACCGTTGCTCGTAAATTTCTTTTTACGAAGCAGCTTTTTGAAGTTGAAGAACAAATAATTATCCCAAGGTGCCTAGTCTGGGCTGTAGGGTAGGTGGTTTAACATTTGAAAGCCGCAATCTTTAAGTGCAGCTATCGCAACATGACTCCGATGCACTGGTGTGTTGTCGTGCGAAAGCAGCACACCTGTTGTTAATTTTTCCCGTTTTTCGCCTTTACAGCATCGATTAACTGCTTCGTCAGATCAGCATAGTAGGCTCCCGTTATTGTTATTTGTTATTTGTCTTTGTTTTTATAATCAATTAGCAGGATGCCTTCATATTCTAAAAAACACTTGCCATTATTGTTCCGGCAGATTGTGACACTTTGAACTTTTTGGGGGTTGTATGCCCTTTTTATGCCACTAGATAGATTCCTGTTTAGATTTAGGCTCAAAATGATGAACCTAAGTTTCATCTCCCGTAATAACTCGGCTCAAAATTGCATCTTTGTCGTCTCGTCAGAGGTTTTAAAACTCGCTTGCACTCTCAATACGATGTTGTTGTAGTGGTGTGAGCATTCCGGGTACCGATCTTGCACTAACTTTTGACATACCAAGATGGGAATGGAGAATATTTAAAATTTTTGTAGGAGATACTATTTCTGCAAATTGTTCCACGCTTAAACGAGCATCTTCAGATACAAGTTTTTCGATTTTTTCCACAATGTCTGTGGAGGTGGCCGACCTGGTCGGGAGTCGCCTTCAATCGGCTCCCTGACTTGTTTGAAAAGGTTAAGCACTTATAAATTATGGTTTTACCAGGACAAGAGTTCCCGTAAACCGACTACATCTCATTCAAAATGGTTTGAGGTGGTTTTCCTTGTTTTGCTAAAAATTTTATAACCGCACGAAATTCGATTTTTCCATTGTCGATATCTTTATCCGCCATTAGTTGCTGGATCAATAATAAGTCTAAGGTTAATAACACAATGAAACTCTCCAGGTATATTAATAACACGTCACTGCATAGTTACTACACGCGGCAGTAATCCCCTCTCCCGTTAGCACCTCCATTCCGCGAATTTATTGACCTTCCCTCGTATGTTCCTAACAGCGGTATGTTGTCTTTTGAAATTCCACATTATTAAATTACTATGGTGCGTTTTGGTATCACGGTGATCCAATTTTCTTTCAATATTTTTTGGACTTGTGGTTCCCCTAGTATCATGGAGATTTGGTAACAATTTGTGTAGTTGTTTGAAAATCTCAAAAGTTGCATTTTACATGGAGAATTGTGGTTAATTTTCACGAAGTTTAGGTGATCACATAGATATTCATTTGCTAGAATCTCTTTACATTGTATATCGGAGTGACTGTAACTTGGCTCGTTTAAGGCGAGGTGTGGGATTTTGAATAATATAACATTGTAGGATTTATTAGATGGTGCTGGTAAAGGGTGCAGTTGATAGTATTGATAAGCTTGTTTTTCTGTTAAGGGGATTTCTAGGAGGAACACAATTTCATTTCCTTTGGAATAGCTTTTTATTTTTGTTATAAGTTCGAAGTTTAACAGATTTTCCTTAATTAGTTCAAATGGTAAACTGACAGCAATTAGAGATGTTTGTATGGAGGATATTTCTTTTAATAAATCGCACGGTTTATGTGGCATTATGTAGTACGTTTTATTTTGCAAAAGATATAGCAATTTATATTTCATCTAATATTGAGTAGATTATATGAAACATTGAGGTTAACTAGTGGATAACTGTTTGAATTAAATAAAATTGATGGGTATTGGTGTTTGTTAAAGCAATAGTCTTAACGGTTTCCTCTATTTATAAAATTCTTGATTTTAAAATAATTTGATTGGGTGATAAATTCTGTACCAGTGCCTTGAATTCATTGATTGAAGCATTCAGTTTAGTGACTTGATTGCTTAACATACATTTTATTTTATTTTGATTACCTTGTAGTCTATTAATTTCTGAATCGATCTTTTTACGTCTTCTTGGTCTAAGTTTCCTGTTAAGCATTTTATTACGGAACCTAATCCGTCAATCAGGCCACGTTTCTTTCTTTAATTATTGTATAAATGGTTTATTTGTTCAAGTTGGGTGATTAATTTATTCTCTAAATTGGTTACTATATTAGATGAGTTAAAGTATTTTCTATTATATACATCGTTGTTACTTAAATTATACCTTAATTTATTAAAATGATATCTAAAACTATGAAACTGTTCGATTATCTTTCCTAAATCTAATGATTGGATGAATGTCTAATAACTCGAAATGATTTGAAAATTTCCTAATTTTTGAACTAATAACGCAGGGTTGCTCGTTATTTTGTGAGACATTGGGCTGTTGGTGTTTATTCCATGGTATCTCGACCAGAGCAATATGAAATTATAGGTTTTTTCAGTTCTTTCATTTGAATAACTTCTTCCTTGTTGGATTTAGTATTTTTCATTTTTACTTTATTATTTTCTAAGAATTTTGTGCTGATATAGGTCCCATTAAATTTACTTTTGTTTCGCAGTCTAGGGTGGAGTCCCTTGTATAGTTTTTGGTTTAGTTTGAATTCTGATTGGGAATGACATGGTTTATTGCGTTTGTTTACTTTCCTTTTGGTGGTCGCTGATGAATAGGTAAAAGGGATTAAATTTATCTTTGTGAAATGCTGCATAATATGTATAAAATGTTAATGGAATAAGATCAAATGAGTCTCTTGAATTAGTGTGTCCGAAAGTGAATTCAAAAGGTGTGAACTTACCGCTCTATATATATGCTTAAATTGTAGGCGATGATGGCATAAGGCGTTAAATCTGTTACCAGGATGTTTCTGTCTTTTTCTTTTAATAGCCTAAGGTGCTTGATTAAGGTTGAATGAAATCTCTCAACTAATGAGTTAGATTCGTAATGTCCCGGAGTCGAAATCAATTTCTATTTTTTGGGTTTTTAAAGCTCTTTGACAACTTCATTCTTGAATTCGCTCCCATTTTCTGAAATGATCGTGTCCGGTATTCCATAGAATGGAAAATATTTAATTAATTTGTCGCAAACTGATTTAGAGACCTTTGAAAAGCTGAAAGCTTGACCTAATTTAGTGAATTTGTCAATTATAGTTAAAAATACTTGGTTCTCAAAGTAAAATGTATCGATATGTAAAGTCTGAAATGGTTTTGTAGGAGTTTCTGTAAGTAGCAATGGTACATAAGCCTCTTTGACATATTTCGCAATTGTTAATAATTGTTGCTACGTCCGATTTCATATTTTTCCAACAATAGTTAATTTTTAGTCTTTCATATGTATCATTTATTCCACGGTGGTTAGTTTTCGACAGGTGTTAATTTTCAATTAGTATCGTGAGTTCTTCCTTTTCTAATATCTTATTGATTAATTTTATGCACTGCATTAACTTAAAAATGACTTCATGGCTTTCGTTGCTTTAGGAATGCGGAATCTTTTTACTGCATCAATTTTTTCGGGGTTCGGTTTTTCGCCTTCGGAGGTGATTATGTGTCCTAGATATGTAACTTCTTTTCTTAAGAATTCTGATGTCAGGTTGTACCTTGAAGTTCGCATCTCTTAGACGTTGGAATATTTGCCTGAGTCTATCCATGTGTTCTTGTGACGAGCTGGAAAAGATGATAATGTCGTCTAGATAAACGGAACAGATTTTATTCTGAAGACCTCTTAGTACGTTGTTTATTGTTCTCTGGAACGTTGAAGGAGAATTTTTAAGTCCGTATGGCATTCTGTTGTAAATGCGGTTTTTGGGACATCTTCAGAATTCATTTCTATCTGGAGGAAACCACTTGCTAGGTCGAGTGCACCGAAATGTTAGCTTCTGCCAAGTTTTCCCAGGATCTCGGCTATGTCGGGTAAAGGAAATTTGCCGTCAACTGTTTTTTCATTTAGTTTGCAATAGTCCATGACTATACACCATTACTTTTTACCTGATGTATCTAATTTTTTCAGTACTATTCAGATAGGACTAGCGTTTGGTGAATAGAAAGGTTGTATGATATTTGCATTTAACATTTTATTCATTTGAGAGTGTACCTCTTTTTTATGGGTTTCCGAGTACCTTTATAGGATTTAGTGTAGAT
>JAHWXV010072944.1:0-10850 GCA_024586415.1 Phrixothrix hirtus
TACAATTTCAGTGTATAGGAAAGTGACTTACGTAACTAAATTCAAATTAAATTTAAAATGTGTAAGAGAAAGTCGTGTGTTGTCTCACACCAGATTTTTTTTTTGAATATCTTTTGTACTCTATTGTTTGCAGCTTCAATTCCATAACAATATGGAGTTCAATGATTGGCAAAATTGACCCAGACAGCACAATAATCTTATTTTAAACTTGGTGCACACACGCAGTAGAAATCCTGTCAACTTTAATAAGCTTGCAAATGTAAGTCTACAAACCATTTGTGAAGTTACTGCAAATACAAAATGCACCAACTGTTTAATTTTATCGTTTGTACGCATATACGCAACAAAAATTGCGTATTGTGAGCGTAGCTTAAAGAAACTGAGTGCAATGAATACTCACGAATCGTCATTAGGAACGAGAAGAAGTGAATGCATAGCAAGTCATGTATTTACCAGTCGTAGAAGATGACATGCCAAACGGAAGAAAATATTAAAAGTTCCTACGTATAATAAAACGCATTGAATCAACTATTATAAACAGTTTGCGGCGGTCGCAAAATCCAACCGATGAACACAGGAAAAGAATCGACTGCATTAATAGTATTTACATGGGACTGATTTGGATAGTTTACAAGCTGTACCGCACGATGTACAAAACAATCTTGACTGCTAGGTTTCAAGATTGGAAATGCATTATGGAGATAAGCACCTGCAGCAAGTTTACTTTGTCCAAATAAGGAATAGATCTTAAAAGGATGGAGGAAACCCCAGGAATTAAAAGCCAAACGTATCGAGTAGGTCTCCTGGAGAATAAAGATAGAACTGAACAACGGATATAGTTGACAATTCCAAAGAATAAAGTGGTCGAGATTTTACGAAAACTGCATGATGATTCACGCTTACAAACGATTCTACCTGGTGAACTGCATGGAAGACGTTAAGGAATGGTGCGGTGACTGCTCCACGTGAAAAATGGAAGCACCTATGAGACGATATAATATGGACAGCCCGTTCTTCATTTTTAATTAATTCTTTATTTAACCTTAGTCAATTGCTAAAATTGACAACTTACTTAAACATGATTATGACATTTTATTTAGACTGCAAGATTTAATCCATTTTAATACTGAAAAACTTGTTTCAACTGATGTTAAAGTTGGCGGTAAAGACGGAATTAAACAAAAAAGGTTGTATAATTTACGAATATCAATAACAAGATCGTTTTTAAAAATAAATTCTTCCATATCCGAAAGCTCGAAGGAATTCCTGAAAATTAATTCAGAATATATAATTAGCAATTGTAATTTTAATTTATCCGAATCAAAAAATGGTTTAAATTGTTTCTAGGCAAAATTACAAATTATATTGATTAATTGCAAACGACTATACCTTTAAATCGGTATTTCAATTTTCAAAGAATGCTTGTTTTTATGTCTCTATCGACCTGTGCAATTTGATCACATATGTGAAACATATTGAATGTATGTATATACAATGCAGGCTTCGACTGGTATAGTGGTTAACATGTTTGCCTCTGCGCCCAAGGGACGCGGGTTTAAATCTGATCGGGACCGGTAAATTTTGCAGTTGAGAAAAATTTAAAAACATGCCTTCTTCTCGAATAAGGAAGTAAAATCGTAGGTCCCGTGTCAATGTGATGTTTGATACGTTCAAAATCCCTACTGGTGGTGGAACTCCTCCACATTCGATAAAATTCTAGTAGGCATGACGAAATGGCTATATAACAGTCCTAGTCCAAGAGGGCCAAGGGAAATTCTGCATGCCGATCCCTCAGCCACAAAAACAAACAATGTATATACAATATCACTCCATGAACTCAGCCCAAAAATGACCTGCTGAATTTGCAGTTTTAATACATTTGTATATTTTGATAACATTAATTATAAATGACAAAGTTGACACCCATCAATGTTTAATTTAATACTTTTGTATTGTGCCCGTCGTAAGGGTCCGATTGAACTTACATAATTGATATTTTAGAGTACCATTAATCCCTCTAATCCAAGAATTAACAATAATTTCTTCAACATTGATACAATCGTTGTGCCTTATCTTTGATCAACAATGATAAGGTACTCCTATTTTCTGTAATTTAAAGAAAAACGCAAGGCGCATCGCCGTCTGAGATACCAACTATAATTCTAACTCATTACGTTACTCTTAATCATTAATAATTAAAGTGATAGTAGCAATAAACATTTAGTCGTGATAATAGCAATATTAGTCTTTAGCAACAATATAAGTAATATTTATTAAAAGCGATATTACCGACATACACTCATTTTCATATTCAGATCCTAGTGCATGATATCCTCAAACAGGTACTAACATTGTGTTAGTAAAGCGATAATAAATGGTAAACAGGTAGCACTGTGACCTCAATTGTGCTCTAAAGTAACTCAGTTCGATATATGAGCAGCTGCGGCTCCGTGGAGTCAGCCGCAAAGCCTGTTACGGTTAAATTTGACAAAAGATCTTTACTTTCTCTTACCTATATGAAATATAGTATAGAGAAAGTCATGTTTTCGATCAAAATTTTCGATGTCCAGCTTTTAGCCTAAATACACGTTTCAGGTCATCTGAGTCCGAAAAATATGTTTTTAGAAATTGGTATGTGTGCATGTGTGCGTGTGAGCGTGTGGGCGTGTTTGTGTGAGCGCGTGTGCGCGTGCTTGTGCGTGTGAGCGTGCATGCGTGTGCGTGTGCGCGCGTGCGAGCGTTCGTGTGCATGTGTGCCAATGTATGTGTTTGTGCGTGTGTGTGCGTTTGTGTGTGTCTCTCTCTGTGTATGTGTGTGTGTGTGTGTGTGTGTGTGTGTATGTGTGTGTGTGTGTATGTGTGTCAGTGTGTGTGGGAGTGTGTGTGTGTGTGTACGTGTGTGCGTGCGCATGTGCATGTCAGCGTGGGCGTGTGTGTTTGCGCGAGTCCACGTGCGTGCATGTGCGCGTGTGCGCTTGCAGGTGTGAGCGTGTGCGCGTGTGCGTGTGTATGTGTGTGTGTGTGTGTGTGTGTGTGTGTGTGTGTGTGTGTGTGTGTCTGTATCTGTCTCTGTGAACACAACACCTCCAAAACCATAAGTGCTAGAATAACAAAATTTTATATTTGAGTTTCTATATATTGTCGCATGCGACCGCAAAAATTTCATTAAAAGCGGAAAAGCGGAAGTGCCACTTTACTCTTGTCATTTTTTGGTTTTTTGAGATTTTTTCGAAATTATCTCTAACGTTTTTTTTTAAAATTACTATATTTCTTCGAAATTTAATGCCCTTTCATATAATCTAAGCGGTTTTTCACAACATTTTCGGCAAGTCGAATAACCGGAAGTACTTTCGCCGTTAAATCTGAATAAAATAACTAGGAAACTAAAAACCCTAGCTAAATGAAAATTTATATTTCAGGTAACAATCACCTTAGTATGCCAAATCAAGAATTTGGTTAAAATTGAACAACCGGAAGTAGGACCTTATTTGTGTCATTTTTAGATATTTTCCCAAATTTTCGTTTTTCGAGATTTTCTCGAAAACGGCTGCAGCCAATTTTTTAAAATTGATTGTATTTTTTAAGCATTTAAGAACCTTTCATATAATCTAGGCGATTACTTAGAAAATGTTCTGTAAATCGAGTAACGGGAAGTACTTTCACTGTTAACTCTGAATATTATAAATATGAAACTAATAGCCCTAACTAAATGAAAATTTATATTTGGGTTTATAATCGCCTTTTTTTCGCAAAATCAAAAATTTTGGTTAAAATCGAATAACCGGAAGTACTAATTTAATTCTGTCATTTTTAGACATTTTCCGAATTCTTCATTTTCACGGTTTTCTTGAAATTGGCTACGATTTTTTTTAAACTTAGCATATTTCTTAGCTCCTCAATTTAGTTGTATATTAAGCAAGGAGTTTCTCTAATAAATTTTTGAAAATCGAGTAACCGGAATTACTTGGAGTGTTGGTTGTGAACAAGGTATCTCAAAAAGTAATCATTATTTGAAAATTAAAAATTATATTTATGTTTTATATCTTCTGTACATGAGACGACAAGAATTTAGTTAAATTCGAATAATCGGAAATGCCACTTTATTCTTGCGATTTTCTTGAAAAAGTTTTTAACAATTTTTTTGCAACTTGGCATCCTTTCACGTGAACTTAGACGTTTTTCTGAAAAAATGTGTCGGAGCGAGTTATCAGAGAATCTCTGGGGTTAAGCAGGGTTTTACGTGTCCAATAACTTGGACGGGTGATTGTTACAATTATCGTTCACAAAATAAACCTAAATAATATTTTAATTATTTGTGAACATTTGTATATTTGTATATCTATGTACGTAAGAGAAAGTCGTGTGTTGTCTCACACCAGATTTTTTAAATTAAATCTATGACATTACCCCTGTGCGCGTCAGTGGTTCTTGCTTTTTGGCTTATAACGTTAAGCACTTGTGGATCTCAAATGTTCACCAAGTTTCAACTTGATAGAAATTTGGGTATATTAGCTATTAAAAGAAAATCTTTTTTTTAAAACCTGTACCACCTTGTATCTTAAAAACGAAGCTGCTACCGGCCTATGTTTATATGAAGTTTTTGTCTTAAAATTGACTAAGGAACACAACCCTTAGGTTTGGTCACATATTTAATTAACACCCTATATATATATATATATATATATATTCATACGTCTTGAAAGTTTGACGTACTCTACCTCGGGACGTATACACCACTTAAAAATTCTGCATGTTTAAACCAGCACAGAGTCGGTATGTATATATCTTCAGAAGAGTAACCACTTTTAGTTGATTAGTTTATTTTAGTGAGTTCAGCGGGTCCTAATTGTCTTTATTTTATGTTTAATGCCTTTTTCATTAAGTTCTCCTATGTTTAAATCTTGAATCGATGATTTTATAGTGTTTGTACGTAATAATATGTCTACTTTATGATTACAGGGGCATTGATAATTCTTGAAATGTTCTAAAAAGAGCAGCGTGTTTTGATCGTTCCACTTAAATACCATTTCAATTACGGAACAAGTATCTTTCCGCTACAGGAGGCGAGACGGAATGACCGAATCCGAATGAATATTCACTTCGTGTTTAGGTGTTTCATTGTTCTTTCATTCCGAGCGCGAGTGAATGATACCGAATGCAAATATCCAACGTTGTTGGATTGGTTCGCTAATACTGGTACTAATAGTCGGGAATTAATCCTAGAATGGAGATTATTATTCGGATTCGCTCAAAGTGTAACCTATAGTCGGAGTAATTCGAGACTGAACGAGTATTAATCCTCCGGCAAATTTCTACCTAGGATCAATCCTAGATCGATCGGTTATTCATTCGGATGTTCTAGTCAATAAACCAGCATTATATTGATATACATATGTCATTCTATTAATCTATCAGTCTATGTATCTATCATCAATTTTATTACCTTAAATTATGCACATTCGTAGTAGTTGGAGATTTGTTGTTATAAAAAACATGAAATTGATTATGCAGCATATACAGATGATTGTTTCGATTACATCATCGTCTGCGTTGATTTAATAATCAACTCAAATAACGAACTACATAGATTATATGAAAAATTAATTATTAGACGAACGACTGCCGAAAAGGTAACATTAAAGATCTTGCTATTCCATGACAGGCAATACACTTTTATAAATGAATCTTTAACGAAATGAGACATAAACATAACAATGAATTATGATAAGATAAACTTAAATATAAGTAATAGCGCAAAATATGTACATATATTTCAGGCCTGCCAATTTATAAATCCCGACTTTTACTAGAATATTACCAAATCTAAGAATAAAAACAAAAATTCGCCGATTTTACCCGAATCTGTGACTATTTGTTAAACAAAGATTGATTGATGAATCCTAGATTTCTCAATCCCGTATTAATTCTCGAATTGACCTAGGGCTATTAGTACCAGCCTAAGGCCGGTAATCTTGTTAATCCATTCATACGCGTCACTAATTAGATGACGAGGCATTTGGCTAGGTAAATCTATGGGCCTGGGTTTGTTAAGTGGCGGCCATTGCCATCGGGTATCAGTTCTTGTTCAAGATGGTAGCAACAATGCGTTAAGACATCATAGGAGAGCCAAAAAGCCTCACCTCCATAATTTAAGAGTGGCCCCGAGCAACTCTCGCGGGAATTACTAGGTCCGTAATATACCTTGGGCTCACTTCGTTCTTTATTAACTAGTCATCTTCCACTGATGATGGGGTGTCTTTCGTAGATGGGAAGAGGTTCTTAAAAATGCGGATATACTACTATCCAATGGGTTGACCAGGAAGTTCTCTGATCAATTGAAAGCTTAGGGTAGAAAACCATCGAATAAACAAATTCCTAAAAGGAAACAGATGGCACTCAGACGCCGAGACGGAGCCATGCTCTCCATCAGGTTGGGGTCGACATATGTCAGAACAGATACTGCCTGAATTTTACTGGGTTACAAGGGTACCCAACGTTAGGTGTAAATATCAAGCGCTGGTCCTCCGGTTGTGGCCTCACAGGTGGAATTCGAGGGGAGGACCACATCTGTCCTTCTTTATGCGGATTTAGCGATCTAAGGTCACACGGACTACATGCGGTTCATCTGAGGGGGCTCTAGCCAGCCGGTGGCATCGTAGTATGATCTAGCATATGGGTGCTCTTTGTACGTTTCATAAAATGCACCCACTAGATTTAGTGCTAACTCAGATACCCCTAGATGTTATGGAGTATCTCCGATGGACGCCTTGATTAACTGAGGCCTCCCGCCAGTTCCGGCTCCTTTCGGACATGAGTCATTCAGCCGTCAGCACAATGGTGCTCAGATGTTGCCTCCCTCGTACCAGCGTGGAGGCGACCCACTAGTATATTGAATAGATCCAATTTCTGTGACACAACATGTCAGTCTCAACCGGCTGACCGTCTGGGCTACGCCCATTTGCCGCAGTTAGTCGTGGCAGATGTTCCGCACGTTGCCTAGCGATACCACGTAGAGGTGCGACACTAGAGCCCCCTAATAGAACATAAACATTCTGCCGGTCTTGAGAGGGACCGGAGCTGCAACTATGCTCTCCGACCTAGAAAGCTAGGCTGAGATTCTAGTGCCTGGAAACGTTGGCAAATACTCAAACGAGACCAGATCCGATACCTCAAACGCCTGCTTCTAGGCCGTCGTCAGGTTGGCAGGTCGGTCGGCCTTGTAGGATTGAAAGAACTTCCAGTTAGACTATCCTGACAATAAGCAAGGCTAGGTTCGGATCCTAGTGCCCGGAGACGTTGGCAAATACTCAAACGAAACCGGGTCCGACACTACTAGTGCCTGCAGAGAAGAAAAGTTCCTACTGGTCCGACACCTCAAGCCCCTGCTGTGTCTGCGCTGGTCCTGGCACAGCTCGGATACTAGTGCCCGGGATTATTGAGCTCAGCTCATACGTCCTGAATCCGACACCTCAAACGTGTGTGCCTAGGAGGACCTCGCTCGGATTATAGTGCCTGTAAATAGCTCCGACACCTCAAACGCGAGGGCTCAGAATGTAGGCTTGGGAGACTGGTAGCTCGGCCAAAAGTACGAGTACCTGAAGCTGTCAACACCTAGCATTCTATGCCGATCCTTGGAGACGCTGGCACATACTCAAGCGAAACCAAGTCCAACATCTTAAGAAAGTCATAGTTACTCCCGCCGTTTAGCCGTGCTTGCTTGAATTTTTTCACGTTGACATTCAGAGCACTGGGCAGAAATCAGCCTTAGTTATTTGTTTCCATGACGCTTTTAATCTCAGGGGATTAAAATTTTACTTTAGTCCCAAAGGAAATAACCCATAAGAACCCTGCATTACATTTATGTAACGATTTTAAAGGTATCTACATTTGGACGTTAATTATAAACTTATTAATTTAACTCATTGATGGCGCTACCAGTATGTACTTAAAACATGATTCTAACTGGTATATTCAATATTTGACAATTAACAGATGCTTTTCCACGTATTATGTGGTAGATCATTTTGTGGTGTGTTGAAAGTGGTTAAAATATGGATACGAATTTTGTGTAATCAATTTTATATAATAAATAATATATTACTTTTTATCTTATAATTTTAATACATTAATTAACCTGTAATTATTTGAAATTCTGAAAATATCATTTTGTTGTTTTCAAGTGCCATAATTTTGTTGTTACATAAATGTAACGCTAGAACATTTAGTTACCACCTTACATTATATAACTTTAATTTTATCAGAGAAGGGTTTACGCTTGAGGAAGCTTTACAAATGATATACAATGATAACCTAGATGTGGAGGTATTATATACAGAGCCGCCCGAAGTTAACTTTTTAACAGATGAAGAATCTGGTGATGACGACATCGACAGGGATTTGGACCATCTTCCTGCTCGGCAACTATTGGCGGGGGCGGAAATAAAATTGAAAAATAACGTAATAATTAGCACAGAAGAAGGCCATATACCGCAGGAATTTCCTTCTCAAGAAAATAGCAACCCTTATGAATCTTGTGTCATTGGTAAAGAAAAGATAAATCACAAATGGACAAAGCTTCTTTCCTTCATCAAATTATTCACAATTCAAAACTTTGTCCCCGGTATAAATGTTTGAGTTATCTTGGAGTAACGATTTATTTGAATATTTGGTAAATGAATCAAAACAATATGCTATATTTAAAAATAACCCTGATTCGAACTTGAGTACTGATGAAATTACATGTTTTGTAGGAATACTCATTCTGAGTGGTTATAATGAAAGGCCAGGAAAACGGTTTTATTGAGATTCCCAGTCAGATATGGCAAACCCGTTAATTATAAATTCCATGAGAAGGAATTGGTTTTTTCAGATTATGAAATGTTTATATTGTGCAAACAATAACAACCTTAACCAGAATGATAAATGTTCAAAAATTCGCCCTCTAATGGACAAACTAAAACAGTCTATTTTACAAAATTTTGTTCCGAAAGAGGAAATCAATTATGATGAGTCAATGGTGAGGTACTACGGGAAACACTGCTGTAAGCAATTTATACGGGGAAAGCCGATCAGGTTTGGCTTTAAGATGTGGTGCCTAAATACAAAAGATAGATATCTCATAAACTTCTATCTTTATCAGGGCAAAAATCCCAGATCCAATACTACTGATGAAGTGTTATATGGTAAAGCCGCGGCACCAATAACAATGATGATGAGGGAACTGCCTGAAAGCAAAAAGTATCTACCATTTAAAGTCAATACTTATCTTACTGAATATCGGACTCCATCAAAGGGTGCTAGAAGACTTGCAGCATCACTGTCCAGTAGCCAAAATAATAGAATGGGTGACGATGTTCGGTATGATAAAATTGACCACCTGCTCGTGTACATACAAAATAAAAACGAAGGCGCTGCGCTATGGAACTATGTACCATAAGTGCGAGAACTATGTGCAAGAAATGCGATGAAGGACTTTGTTTAACTTGTAATGTAGAATTTCATAATAGGTAACTTCCTATTATTACTAATTGTTCATTTTTTTGGTTTTAGAACCTGCATTTTGAATTTTGGTGGACGTTAATGTAGTGTATAAGCCTAGCGTTACATATATGTAACAGCATTTTTTATAGTTCCTAAAGCAAATAAACCACAAAATGCGTCGTTTTAAATCTATTTGTGTATAAAGAATACATAAACAATAGAATAAACAAGGAAAAATTAATTTGGGCTTTCAAGGCTTAAAGTACTTTAAATCCCGCATAAACAATATAAATCCATGGCAGTAACAAAAATTAATCAATCAAAATTACATATTGTTGAAAGCATTCTAGTGCATTTCCCGTGAAGTATTTTTTTGTTTGTTTATTTGTTTTTGTGGATGCGAAATTTCCCTTGGCCCTCTTGGACTACAACTGTTAGGTATATAGCCACTTCGCCATGTCTGCTAGAATTTTGCCAAATTTGGAGGAATTTTTAACGTTCCCAACATCACATTGACACGAGACATATGATTTTACTTCCTTATCCGAGAAGAACGCACTTTTTTTTTAAATTTTTCTCCGCTGAAAAATTTACCGACTTCGAACGGGTTTGTACCCGCGTCCCTTGGATGCAGAGGCAAATATGCTAACCATTATAACAGTCGGGGCCGGCCCCGTGAAGCGTACGTTGATAAATCGAATGAACTGGCAATGTCAAAATCATGCAATTTTACTTTCTTCGACCCTTTTGATTTCAAATTTTTTGAAAGTGCAAAATTATTGTATATGCCTCACGACTAAAGTATTTTTCAATCACTCTCCCGGGATTTTATGGGTTTTTTTTACTTCAACATTACATATGATAACATGGTATTTCTTATGATGCGCGATGAAATGTACCCATCAACGCCATAGATTTATGCCCATCGCTGTTTACAAACAGACATACAGCCTTATCTTTTTTTTTTAGTTTAAAAAATAAGATAATGTGTTTTAGGCATAGAAATAAAAACTAAAGTAACTGGAAAGGCGTCTATTGAATATTTATGTGAAGCCAAATTTTTCATAAGTAATCCGTTCTCACTCTTACGTACGTAACTCTCATTATAGCTATTTCTTAATAATGAAACATTTTTAATTAATTTATTAGGTATAAATAATCATTTAGATATAACAATCAGCACATTATGTTAGTATATGATTATAATATACATTACCACAAATATTAATTAAATTAGTAATTAAAAATCCAAATAGTTGCTATAAATTCTAGCAACACAATTGTGTACCAATCAATAATTACTCTCAATTAATTTGATAATAAATAAAAAAACTCACCCTAATATTTATAAAAACGTATTAATAAATTTT
>JAHWXV010072951.1:0-20621 GCA_024586415.1 Phrixothrix hirtus
TTACTTATAATACAAATAAAACTATTCATATATACAGGGTCGGAAGTGACCCGAAGATAGTGTAAATGTAATAAAATTAACGATACCAGTTAAGGGTTAAGCACCCTAAACTAACAATCGCCAAAAAGTACACGGCGTTTTTTATACATAGATTTCTATCTATCTAAAAACTATGGGAATTCTGTAACATTTAAAAGCATTGTACGAAAGCTACAGGGATTTTGTAACATTTCAAATTTAAAAAACAACCGCTAAAAACTGTGGGGATTCGGTAACACTTGTTATCATTTAAAAGCTGTGAGGATTATGTAATAGTGACCTGTTACAAAGTCTCCATAGGGTATCTACTAGAGTGTCCTCGGATTGACTTCACTGTAGGTGTAATTGATCAAAAACTTTTGAATCTAGTTTTGATGTTTTGGGATACCGCCTTGTATGGTCTGAAAAGAATCCTAAGTATATTTTTAGTTTTTAAAATTCAATACGGTATTGACAAGGAAAAAACATTTTAAGTTGAGGAAAAGTACCGTTTCGGTCAATAATACGGCAAAATGTTATTGAAGAAAATTGTACAGAATATGAAATTATGACCATATGAAAAATTTCACAAATATCAGATCATTTTGACTAAATCAGTATTTGATTTGTATTCTTGCATTCTAACTAGAAAAACAAAAAACAATAAATGAGGGATTGAATCGAATATTTATCGAATTCACTCACTACTTTTAATTTAAATTAATTTTCAAATTCACTTATATGATATCTTGTGCTTCGTTTGTCTCTTCGATTTATTTAATTTATTTATCGAAGAAAGTTTCGCAAAGGAATGTTCTAATCGCGGTTTCAATTGAAAGAAAATTAATTGATTTATTTACAATGGGGTCTTCCGTTGCATCCTGGTTTGCTTGGAAAAAGCAAGGTCTAAGCTACTTCCATATGCTTCTTCATATAGCAAAAACTGTTTATCAGGTGCTACCTTGCAACGTTTATGCGGCACTACATTTTCACTTGCGATTTTAACCACTGGTAGATGCTGGACCGGATAAGATGCTAATTTTGTTGAACTTTGCCCTTAAATAAGATCTTGTGTTGCCATGGCAACAAAAATTGTTAAGTTGCCTTCACCAATCACGTAACTTTATTATAACATATGTTATATTTCGCACATTTTGTTCAGTTCCCTCTTTTGCAAGATATTTGTCGGTTTCTCTCATATGACTATTTAAATAGCCATAAGCTTTGCGTTTCCCGTCTTTCTAAGAACCTTAGAAAATGATTTCCTGTCGGTATATTTTACCCTCGTAAAATTTATTGTATTTATAAATTTTACATTTATATGACTACTTCTAACAAAATATTTAGTTACTAATTTTATTCTTAATTAACTTAATATTTATTTATGTTGATTGCACATGTTAATTAGTGTGTAATGAACATCGTTTATAAGAAGTAGTTAGATGAACACTAATACAATGTGCAATGACGTAATATTTTTCAATGTTTGTTTATTAGGGTGTTTTAGGTATTAATTTTTTTCTTTTATGATATTTTGAATGTTAGTAGTTTTCTATATTTGTTTAAAATCTGTCGAGTTTGCAATATACATTTATAAAATTTTGTACTATTTTCATTAGTAGTTGAAATTATAAATTGTGTAAATTCATTATAAATCAGTTTATTGTTTTAGTAACAGATTTAAGAGCTCAATAAGGGAAACGCTTTTTGATTTTATAATTCATTCTGAAAATTGAAATGACCATTTTTTCGAATCTTGTAATCATGCGCTAGATGAGTTCATCAGTTACGTTAGAAGAGCACGCCTTTCATTTTCATTTATTACATGACGTTTGTACGATTTAATTATCGTCTATTTCAGATGTCCATGCAGTAATAAAACTTCTTGACAGATAAATTCCTTTTCTTATCCTAATTACTACCAAGCACCATTTTAATGTTTATGCACTTCTATGTGATCTTTATTTTTAATGGATAGTTTTACTATCACTCGGCAATTTTGAGATAAACTATTAAAATAATTTGTGATTTACTTACTGGCTGGTCGTTTGAAACAGATTATAGTTTTTAATGAATTTCAACGGTATTAAGATTTTAGCCCTAAAAAATGTAATTATTAATCGAATTTAATATTTGATTAGATTACTTATGTGATCATTTACTTAAAGCATTAGATAATAAAAGAGCTTGTAAATTTATTGAAATTATCGAACCACTATTTATAAATAGAGGATAACTTTTCAGTTATTCCTCTTATTTAAATATGATTTCAATAAAATTATATATTACCTTTGTTTCTAGTAATTTATTTCTTGTCGCTATTTATTGTTTAATGAATTTTTAGTAACCGTAAGAAAATTCCATAAAATTTATGAACGAAAGAATAGGTGTTTTATGTTGAATACAAATTTTCCTAATTTCATTGTAATTAGCGGTTTAGTAATGGGATTAGAACTCATTATGTATATTTCTAAGACAATAATTAACAAACTTTTAATGTAGGAACTAAATGTATGGTTTTGAATTTTGTCTTGGTATAAATATAAATTTCCGAAGTTACGCCATTAAACTTTCATAAAAAGGTAACATTTTGTATACTTTTGTAAATGTTCTAAAATTCTATTCAACTAAATTTCTATTATTTCTAAATCTTTCTTTTTTATTGTAAATATGTGGACATATTAAAATATTTAAACACACTTTCTGATATGAATCATAAGAATAGATTTTAGATTTTTTGTAGTTTGTATATAGTTATTAAAATTAGCTTAATGCGTTAGAAAAACGTGTGTCGTAATTCGATATCGGACCCAAAATAAAAGCGTCTCTGAAAAATAGAACTCACAAAAATATTATCAAGTATTATATTGGGGTGGCAAAACCTCTTTAGCGTTTTTTAATAGTGAATTTTAGTATTGATAAGGTACTATTAGTAATTAGTCGGTATTTCATTTGTGTAGGTCAAAGGAGTATAGTTCCTGATTTGTTTGTTTGTTTCTATATACATCTTTTGTGAATAAAAATGTTCAACAGAAATATAGAGATTTTGGCAATATTTCGCTATTATAGGAAATTGGGGCGAAGTAACGTTGATGCCGCGTGGTTTTACTTGAGTAGAAGGTCAGTATGTTATTTCGGATCATCACACAAAACTGATACAAAAATTTAGAAATGGATGAACTTACTTTCAAGGACAACCCCATTCCGGAGCGCCTTAACTGTAGATCAAAAGATTTTTCTTCAATATGTTGAAGCGACTCCTACAACAAGAATGCGGCATTGGACATAGATTGCCATCTTCATAAGTTCGGAAAGCTAAACAGGCGGTGTAGAGAAGCGCCTCATAAATTTCTGGAAGAGTAAGCACAACAGCGTATGCGTGTTTCAAGTGCACTACTTGCTAACACTCGGGGGAAAATTGTTTCCAAATAACTGTAGTAATTAAAAATGGACCTGCCTTCGTAATATCAACAGATCAAATTAGTGGTTAAAGTGTAGAACGTTTGCAAAATCTGTGGTAGAGAGAAAAAGTTTCAAAATACAGAGGATGCTTTGCGTTTTGTGGCACTATGAACTAGTTATCCACTTTGAGCTGGCACCTGAAGTTAAAGCGATAAGTGCTGAAATGAACTGCAAGCAACTGGATTGGATGTATGCAAGTTTACGAGATCGATATATGTCAAGGGACGAAAAACCCTACTAAAACATGGCTACTAACCATCCAACATAAAGGACTTTATTTTGAATTTTAATTTTTGTGTATTTCTTGTTTCATTAAAGTTACAATTTGAGAAACAAAAACACTGTTACACCAACCTAATATTTTGAAATTTTATATTAAAGTGCTCAAAAGTAAGACCTTGTATAGGCGAAAAACTGGATACATTATTGTAATAGAAATTTTATATTACTGCTATTTCCTTCTACTAAAATCTCTTAAGAAACATAGAACTTTTGTCAAACTTTGACGTATTTTAATCTTAAAAGTTATTTTTTATATTGTCTCTAATCCTAAAATAATTTTTCGTATATCAAACCGAAGTATTAAACAGAAACAGATCAACAAGAATTGGGATATAGAATATTATATTAACTAACGAATGGAGAATTTCAATAATTTTAGAAATATATCAAAAAAATGTCTTCCAACAAAGATGCAAACACGGTAGATGCTTTTTTTACGAGGACCGTTCATTAATGAATGATACTTGTTTTTCCAATTCTATACCTTCATTTATACTCCAACTGTCGATGGTCTCTCTCAAAATAATCCTTATTGACTGCAATGCACTTATCTCAGTGTTACTGCTATCCTTCATAATCGCTTCTGCAGCCTTCACCGATTGAAAATGCCCTTCACGAAGGTGCTTCTCACGTTAGGGAAAAGAATAAGTCCTGGTCTGAAGAGTGAATGAAATACGTATTTAAATTTGATTAGAGCGAGATACTCTATGACTATAATTGCAAGTTTTGGTCGTGTGTTAACATGTAAAATCCTCTTGTTACATGATGATGTGACGGTTTTCATTTGACATGGTCCTTAAAGATTTCTACTACGCTTTTGTAATACCGTCCTGTTACAGATACAGGGTGATTCGTAAAATGTGGGCTGGCTGTATATAGGCTTAATGTATGTCTAAAAATAAACAAAAAGTTTATTTGACATAATTTTCTAAACCCCATAGTTTACGAGTTATCGTTTCCTTAATGTTCGCCATCATTATGTACAAAGTCGTTATTATAGGTTTGTCACAGTAACCATTGAAACAAAAACGTTTTATTTTGACGTTTGTCATTTTCATGTTGGTATAAGTCATTATTACTAACTTATTTGTTTCAGCATGAAAGATTATTCGCTTGAAGAAATGGCAGATATTCACTTGATGTACGGTCTAGCAAATTGCAATCGCGCTGTAGCTAGACGTCTATTTGGTTTCTAGAACAGTGCGCAAATGACCCCTTCTTCTTATCTACTGTTATGTTCACGCACGAAGCCACAATCACAAGGAATAGCATAATGAATTTTCACGACGTGCACTATTGGGCAGAAGAAAATCCGTGCGCTGTTTTTGAGTCTCAACTCCAGCGGTAGTTTTCTATAAATATCTGGGCGGGTATAGTCGGTGATTTCTTGATTGGGCCGTTTGTTTTACCAGGCAGACTCACCGGCGATAACTACAAGAATTTTCTGGAGAACGAATTACCAAATTTGTTGGAAAATGTGCCTCTCGGTCTTAGAGCACGAATGTGGTTTATGCACGATGGAGTGCCACCTCATTTTAGCCAAACAGCAAGGGAATTTTTAAATATAATGTACCCTAATTGGTGGATCGGTTGAGGAGGTCCTAGACCATGGCCAGCACGTTCTCCGAATCTAAATCCTTTAGTCTTTTATCTATGGGGTCACCTGAAAGCATTAGTGTATTGTACCCCAATTTTTGATGTACAACTTCAACAGCGTGTAAAAGATGTCTGAATGAATATTAGAAATCAAGAAGGTATTTTTGAACGAGTGAAGTGATTCATGTTGAGAAGGGCTCAACAATGCATTTGCTTACACGGAGAATACTTTGGGCATTTTATATAAGGCTAATTTTGTTCTTTTTATTATTTCCTTTTGTTATACTGTTTACTAATAAAGAAATTACAAATCAATTTTCAAGATCGTAAAACTTAGAAACTATTGGGTCTAGACAATTATGTCAAATAAATTTTTTGTTTATTTTTAGACATAAATTAAATCTATATACAGCCAGCCTATTTTTTACGAATCACCCTGTATATGTAGTAGTACATCATTTTGATAAACTTTGCCCTGGACATCAAAGAACGAGATGACAAGGACTTTACCTGCACTTGTTACCATTTGGTTTGTTGGCGCTAAAGTTTTCCATGCCAATCTTTGTTGCTTACTCTGAGGGCTAAAATGATAAAGCTAAGTTTTATCACCAGTTATTATCCTCAAAACAAACTCTTCACGGTCTTTCTGTATAATTCATTTTAACTCCACACAAACATCCACTCAAATATCACGCTTCTCGAGAGTAAGCAGTCTCGGAACCCATCGCGCATAAAAGCGTCTAATGTGCAGTTTTTTCGTTGCTAAAATATGGCAGGAGTATAATGAAATATTCTAGATTTCTGCAAAGTATCTTAATGTGATTCGACGATCATCGCGCACAATCACAGTAGCAATGCTGATGCTTGTTTCGTTAGAGCTATGATTGAAGTGCCTGGACTGGGCATTTTATACCACAGACGAACAGTACTATAAGGAAGAACAGATTCCCCACAAGCCTTTTTTAATAATTAATAAGCATCAACATATGATTTCTTGAGACCCAGACAAATTGTCAGAGTAGCAGACTGTTCTTCACTTGTCAACTCCATTGTTCCATACCTGAAACTGAACATGTCTCAACTCGATCGCTTGGTATCGGTCGCTATCGTTATTATGTAATAGCAAGTCATTATAGCAACTTTGTAACACAAGAACAGAACTTTACCGTAAAAATTGTGACAGTAAAATAAATGAATAATCCTCGTATATTAAAATTGTAAGTTATGTAGAAATTTCAAGGTCGAATACTTTTTTTGAATTTTACAATTATTTGAAGGATAAAAGCCTAACGTGATTGTAATACGTGTAATTTGTGGTATAATATAGTACGAAAATAACAAACGAACCTAAAAAATTTTCGGGCTGATGTAGGAAACTGAATAAAAAAATATTCTGAATGTTTTTCAATATAATTCCCTTTAAATTGAAAACATTGATTATATCTTTTTGATAGCATCGCAATGCCTATAAAAATAAATTTCTCCTTAGGTTGCTAAATCGACATCATTGGCTGTTTTGACCTCTTCATCTGTTTTAAACTTCCTTCCTCGTAATTCATATTTTATCTTTGTGAACAGGTAATAATCTCTGAGGACTAGGCCTATGCTGTAGGATGGGCTAGATGTTTTTTATAATTCGTATTCCTTTACAGAAATTTAGAAATAACATGGGCGGATTGTATAGCAGCCCATTGTTTCTTCTAAACGTGTCTTGTAAACGGGTAGTAGAGTTATATAGTACTCTGTATTCGTAATGGTGCTCCTTTTTTCTGTAGCCTAAAAATCCAAAAATATAGCGGCCTCAATATCTTTTGGTAACTGCATGACCTTGGCCTTTCGTGTGAACATTTCCGTTGATTTTCTCTGTTTAATTGACTCTCTTTTCAGTAGAAGACCGTAGTATCATTTTCAACGACCATTGAGTCCAAAAGTTTTGTAAATGTTTCGTCATAATTTTGATGATGATTGTCTTAGAGAGTTCTAAGATCCCTGCCACAATTTCTTTAGTTTTCAAACATTGATTACTGAACTGTTCAAGCCCTTTAAGATGAACGGGTTCTGAAATGATGATTTGCATAGATCAATTTGGTTGGGGCTTATTTTTTAATCTTTCTTACTCTAAGTTAAATAATTTATTCCACCACTTCACACTTGAGAATGATGGAGAGCAGTTTTCAATTTGCGATGTAAGTTCTGCTTTGATCAGGAACGTAATAATCGCACAATTTCGATTTTAAAACATTTTAAAAAAATTGCAGACACTTGAAGCAAAATTCAAATCAAATTACCTGAAACAGTTATAAGGTCACGTGATAAGCAGGATCAGATATTTTTGGAAATGCTGGAAGTTTATGAACCTTACTACGGCCAATCAAATTAAATAAAATCCTTGTGGCAGCATTTGCTAGATTATGTCGAATTTTTCCCAATTTTGAATATTTTTTAAAGTAATCCGTTACCTTAGGCTTGGGAATTAATATGATAACCTACGTTTTAATTTATATTGTAAGTATAAAATTAGGAATCTTTATCTGATTATCATGTATTTATGTTCATAATTGTAGTTTCGATACATTTTATACTTTGTATAACATTCTTCCGAAAAATGGATTCTTTCTACATTAGAATTCCTTTTATCCAACGTCCGTGTGTTGCAAAAGATCATAACTGTTTTACCTTTTTCTTTAGAAGTTTTAAAATTACTTTCAATGAAGATATTCAGCAACTTTTTTTTTTAATAATTGGAACGATTACATTTTATTAGTATATTTATGCAAAAAATTACTAAAGTGAAAAATTATACCAGAACTGTGACGTCATAGAATGTTTCAGTAAGAGCTGTGACATCATAGAATCCGTTTCCGTATATGGAGTACTCAGTTAATAGTTAATCATCGAATCGCCATCGCTTTCATATGTTTATTTATATTATAGCAAATGTATAGATATAAATCGAGAAAGAGGAGAGTAAAGGATATAAATATTGCATTACCTCTCAACAGAAAAATATTTATTAAGCCCATAAAAGTCGAACATTGGGAATATTATTGCAACAAACATTGCGTAAATTATTTAATATACGTAAATAAATATACTAAATTGATCCAAAGAGAATAAAAATGAAAAGTTGTGTCTTTTTTGCGGATTCGTCGTTTGTTAATTATAAAACAAATTTAGAAATAATTAAGTAAAACTGTAAGGCCCGTTTAATCGGGTGCTACATACGTTCATTATGAATGCATATGATTCGTGCGCAATCTTGTGTAACTCTGCATTTGAACAATACCTATATATATATAGTATTCGCTATATGCGCATATCATGTGTGTCATGTGAAACAGGCCTAACATAGGCTAAAATACGAACTTGGCAATACATTTAATTTTTAATGTACAGAAATAAAATTTTAATTTAGCAGTAAAGGCGTGCATTTGCCCATATCATATCTTGACGTAAATGATTGGCAACGTTAATAATTCTGTTTTAAATAATAAATAGCCCAGCAGTTAAAACAGCTTCTTACAGGCCTGGTCCAATAAAATGTCATACGAATTATGTTCACAAAAACACATAACGAGAGGTATCGAACTTTAATGGAAAATGTTGAAGCCAGAAAGAACGCCAACTAACTAATATTTTTATTTTTGAAAATAATTCCTAATACAAAAAGTGTTGGCAAAGTATCAGACCTTGAAAGAATATATACGTTATCAGAACCCTGCACTGTTTGGTAATTTAAAACTTGAAGGATTTATAATTACTCAGCTGTATGATTTTCTAAAGTGAGGTATGTATCATTGTCACAGAAAGTATGCCCTACTTGAAAATATCTAACCACAAGTTTTCTTCAATTTTCTTGGGCATTTTTGATTTTAGGAAAAAATAATACTTAAAAAATTTGTTTGTTTAATCAAGATCTACCGGCACGTAACGGTTTATAGAACTCAATTGTTATACCGTGTATATACTATAAATTAGACTATAGATTAGTACGTCATTAAAGTGCTTAATTAAATTTTACATGCATAAATAAATTGGTTCCTATATTTTTAGTTACATTTTGTATACGTATTTTACTATCATCAAATATATGAATCTAGTGTCAGTAATTTTACTCTTATTAGTTTTAGGATAACGAGGATATTTGGATATTTCTTTATTATAAGGGACTGATTACAACTACTGGTATGTGTATGTCTGTAATTTTGTTCGTTTATTTAACTGGAACTGTGTTACATTTGTGCGGCTTATGCGTTCTATACCAGGCATTACCTTACGTATGTACGTTGTATCGCTATCTTTAGTTTATTTCGCCATTACTATTTAATATTTTACAATTTTCTATGTGTCTGTTCAAAGACACATAGATCATAATTTTGAAATTTATCGAAGTACATTTGAAACAAATGCAAATATCAAACTAAACGCAAAGTGCCAGTGGAATGAGCATAGAAGCAAAAAGTCTGAGAAAATAGTTCAGTATAATAAACGCAATGAAGAAAATAGTGTGAATAGTCATTAAAGTGCTTAAGAGAGATATAACAGCCAATTCTATAAGGTAAAAAGGCAGATAATGTTGAAAGTCTTCCAAAAACCAAGTAGAAAATTTTAAAGAAATTTAATAAATTAACTTGATTTCCGTACATTTATGTTTTTCTAAGGTTTCCTCAGATTTTCCGTTAACAAAATTCTTAACTAGATGAAATAGTGTTTTCTAATAAGGCTGTGTTGCAAAGAAATATTTCTTGAACCCAAAAAGCAGATTATATGAGATTTCTAGGGTATTAATTTCCCAATTACCTGGCGTATCAAAGGTAGTATAAATAGATATCTTAAAAAATAAAAATTTTATACAAAAGAGAAAATTATTAAATAATGATGACATGCGATTGTATTGTAAGGTTCATTAATTATAATAAAAAAAATGTCTTGATATTAAACAAAAACTGCTTTAATTTATTTCCTTTAATACTGTAATAATTAGGATGACTTAAGCTTCATTATTTAACTGAAATTTTCGTAATAATTTGATTATTTTCAATTATAAATGCTTTCGTTCAGTCAAGCATTACATAATATAGTCTGGCGATGTATACAGTAGTGTGTGAAATTCCCGCACAATTACCATTTTCACATTGCGGGGTTCCAATTATGTCATAAAATCTCTTTCCATACTTTCTTATTTTATTAAGAATAAATAGTAAACTTTATTAATTATTATATTTTTAACTCGATAACGATGTTAGTAAATTGATTTTTTATACCGACAGCAAACATTTTTAAGGAAACTAACTAGGATACATTTTAATAAATTCCCATTACAAGAAATATATTTTAAACTAAATACGAGAAAAGTTGAAAGAGAATGTTGGTTGCAAGGTCCGCGGACTCGTTCGAAACCTTACACCCTGAAGTGTTTAAATTCAAGGTTTTTCGTTGCGAATGTTATTAGACAACTAGGGAAAATATCTTCAAGTGGGGTTTAGTTTTCTCTGAAGGCCCCCACTGAAACATTTCACTTAAGAAACTGTCTTTGTTAAGTTGCGATTCAGTCAGTGTGAACACGAGTTTCCCCTACAATTGCCGCCGCGTATTCTCGTTATCACACTCGAGGAGATTGTCGTTCTCTATTTAATAATAATAATAAAAACGATATTTGGTTTTAGCTCCTGCGTGTGATTTTGTGGATTACATTAAAATTTTTCAAATGGCATTTTTTGCGGGTATCGTGTTGTTGATGTTGACCAGTTCTGGTGAGTTTAATTATGTTTTAAATTTAAATTATGTAAATGTATCAGTGTTTGTGTAAAGTATTCTTTGCATACATGCACTGGTTGCATTAATAGTTAACTTATGTAATAGATTATCAAATACCTACTCCTGTGCGCATTTAATTTAATTTAATCCGGTATTTTAAATTATTAATATGTGACAGTATCAAAAGAATTATTATGTGCTCTTTTCACACTTTCAGTAACGTTCTCTTATTATGTACGTACCTAAGTGCTAGAAAGCAAGGTCACAGCAGAAGAGTTCTTCTATGTATGCCAATGCTGTTCTGTTCTATTAAATTCTTCTATTCTTTTGTTCCCTAAGGAAAAGTGATTTCGATTAAATGCGTTTAGTATAATTCACAACTAGATGACCATGACTATTAATATTATCTTAGTCTTTTACCAATAGTCCCTGACATTTACCTCCCAATAGCAGGTTTTGGTACATAGAAAGCACCAACAAATAAATATACAGGAAATACGAAAAGTGTAATATATGAAATATTTAAAATCTGAAAGTCAAATTACGCCACTCCTATTACTAAAATTTCTAAGTTGTGATATGGTTTTTAAAAAATTGTTTAATAGATAGGAAATATTGCAATGGTAATAGATTTGTTAGGTAATTTTAAGTTCGACTTCATTGAGGTCAACCTTTAATTTTTTTCTGTAACTATTCAATTAGATGTTAACTTCTTAACCGTTTAACCTTTTATAAGATATAAATCACGAAATCTATTATTTACGTTTTATTTAAACAACTAGCCAGTAATTTTAAGAAATGTATATACACTTTTTATAATAACCGTTTAAAAACTAATTTTAAAATGTTGTTGCAATTTATTTATAAAAATTATACTACATTTAACCTTAAATTTGCTCTTTAGAGTTCACCGTAATTGCTTGACGGTTTAACTTTTTTATATATTTCTTAATTATTTTCTTGTGCAACCCTTTACATAATAACCTCGTTTTATATATGATGCGCACTTTATTGCTGTTCAAAATATTCACAGTTAAATAAGTTTAAAAGAACAAGTTTATAAATTCTAGAACAGTTGTACCAAAACTATACTTAATTCAAATACAATAAAAATTTTAAAACTAAGCCACAGCGAATGCAATGGTTTTTCTATTATCTCTACTAGTTATCCTACAATAAACTTTATAGCTTAAATAAAAATGAACAAAACCCCAATAAACAATTTTGTTTGCGTGAAATGTATAAGTTTGGGACATACTTCAATGAATATAAAAGGATAAATATGTAATCTTGATTTTACGAACATTTACGTCATAATGACGTTATTAATAATCCCATGCATTAGAGTTCGTGTTTTTTTAAATAACCAAATTAACTTAGTGGCAATTTTATCAAAAAATAAAATTATAATAATTTTTTGACAAGTTAAAATTAAACAAATGTTTATTGAGTTTTGTAGGATAAAACAAAATTACTTGAATACGTATCAAATGCTTAATTTACGTCAGCACATTTAAATTGCACCCAGTAGTTAAGATAAACATAAATACCTGTGTTCTATTATCTACATTTTTTTGACGTTTCCAAAATACATTATTCTGTAACTAAAAGGCATAAGACACTAATTTTTTTCTTCCTTCTTTTGATTTTTTTATATTTTAGTAAGTTTTTTTTGTTTTGTTTTATTATTTAGTTTTTTAGATTTCGTATGGTTTATACTGAAAAAACAAGTGTTAAAGTTCCCTTTTTTGTACATCAATATTCTCTTTGTGTCAAAATATTGAAATATTTGACAAAAAATCCATGAAGTTATTAACATTTAAACACCTTATTAACGTTATGAAACAACTTAGTCCGTTATGAAACGGCACCTATAATATTCGAATTTGTTGCTTTTCTTATCAATGGTAATTTCATCTTTGACTTGATTGCTAAATTAGTGTTTTTAGTGGGTACACTATTCATATTTTTTGAGATAAGATATATTCTTCCTGATTAATAAAACTATTTTATTAATACCAATTTGGGGCGAAAGTGTTCTCTCAGTTAATTTAAAGTCGATTGGAGAAGAACAGTAAGATCATAAAAATTGACACCTTTTTTCTGACAGAAGGAACATTATTTAGTTGTTGTATATACTCCACAATCATTATGTTAATGACTGAAACGTAAACAATTGTTCATTAATCAAATTTTGAATTAATTACGAAGTTTCAATAGTTGAGTAATTTTGTTATACTTTATGACTATTAAATGATTTAAACTCTGTTTACCTACTAATTGATACAAGTTTGCTCATTCATAAAGATATTATAACGTGAAGTCAGCACATTTTCTACTAGAGATTTTAATATAGTAACGGTATGATTTGAGTCACTCAGACGTATTTTATAACTGTTCCTGGTAGAAACATATTTTATTGAAGGTCGTCTATGGTATGACCTAGCAAGCCGGTAATATCATCGAGACTAGATGATATTGAAGATTATATAAAAATGGTACTTAAATTTCTATGTTGACATAATTGCACTCCAATTTATTTAAATAAATAAAGAACAATCAACCCTTTAAATAGGTGTACAGATAATTAAAAATTTAGTCTCAAACAACCTTTGCTTTGCAATTTAAATGAAATGTTTTAGAAAAAGAGCAGCTTACCTTGTTGAAAAAATGGAAAACTTCTTATAAATTCATTACAGGGCGTTACTAATGTATTAGTATTGTGAAATCCATTTAAGACAAAGTCTTACTTAATGTGTTTGTTTTAAGAAAATTTCGTATGTGGATTAATAAGTTTAGGCTATATCAGAAACTTTTTTATTATTCATATCGCATAGACCTTCTATAAAATATTTTTTGAATTAGGGACCTAGGGTTGAAATTCAAAAACCACACCAAAGCAATCCCCGATCTTGAGAAACCTTAACCCTTAACCTTGAAATTTTTAAATTACTGTGCTAGCCAATTTTTAGGGATATGTTGTGTCGAGGAAAAGATGGGAAGACCCTTGAAGGTTCACTTATTTTTCCCTCATCAATCCCTAAGGTTTACCACAGTAATTTAGAAATTTCAAAGTTGAAGGTTAGCGTTTCTTTTAAGTTTGAGGGTTGCTTTAGTGTGGTTTTTGAAATCTGCCCATTTCTGGAAAAATAACATTTAGTTCGTTTTATACCATGCCCAGAATAATATTTAACAAATTATGATCATTAGAGGCTCTACAATACTAATAAGCATTAATTTTCTATATTTTATTGTAAATATTTTGACCTGGTAAGAGTTTTCGAATCTTCAAATTAACTTCAATAAGTGATTAAGCTAGGATTTTTAAATTAAGAATTAAACGTAAGAATATAGTTTGAAAATACTTAGAAAAATGGCGTTGTGAAATAAAAAAAAATCTAACCTATTTGGATAAATAATTATTGTAAAACTACTTTATATATCGCAAAATAAGGGTACTTTACTTTTAGAAAGAATTTATCCTCCTTTTATTTTTAAACGGTACACCACCGGAGAAATCAGAGAAATGCATTTTTAGCGTTTGACTAAGCATTATCTGTTATCAAGAATAAAATTTTCTGTGAAATTTTGCTCATATTTTCTGGTCCACACGGTATATTTATATAAAATACACTGTCCACTAAAATTAACTAACCACATAGTATATCAATCATTTTGCAAAAATGGCACGATATATAATGGCGTGATGCTTTATTAATTTTATAAGCATTACATGGGTTTAACGATAACTGAATAAAATTAATATTCAAAATTTAAAAAAATAAAAAATTGCCTTAAGCCTACCGCATTTCATCTGGAAAATTAAGCACATTTTCTGGTTAATATCGCGTATTTCCATCTCTTGCCCTTATTACAGCTTCACAGCGGCGTGGAATGCTACAACTTAGCTGCCTTATTTATCGTGCTTAACAATATCACTCCAAATTTCTTACAAAAATTGTTGCACCTGGTTGAAGTTGACAGGAGATATTTGGCGTTGTCTTAAGTTTCTCTCACTGGCCAAGCCATAACTTCCAATCCAAGTTCATCCAATTACTCTCATACAATGTTGGCGACGTGAGATCTTGCGCTACCTTGCATCACGAGGAAATCATGACCAATGAAAAGTGCAAAAGGAAAAACATTTTCTTTCAAAATATCGCTGGTGTATCGTGAACTTGTTATGAATTGGAGCTCCTATAAACGTTTAACGGAATTATTCCCCACGCCATAACTGATCCTCTCCGAAAGGTGTTCATTGTTTAAAATTACATTGAGCTTATCGTTATCGGGACGACTATCACAATTGTAAAGCTTAAATCTGGACTTAACGGTAAACAATGCTTGGTTCCAATTTTCGATAGCCTAATGCATAACTTCAGAACATTGGGACGTATATTCGCTTTTGCAAGACAAATTCTAACTGAATTGGTATTTAAACACCATAAATTTCCCACAATTGCATTTGCAGGTTCGTTCGATTAAAACAATCTTTTATACAGAATCAGTTGCTTGAAGTCTATCTTGTATATGACGTCTACTATGGTCCCAAATCGTTATAATACTCGAGACACTGTTGTATAAGCGTTCTTTAAATGCTCACCATTAGCGCTGCAGATGTATCTTTTGGCAGCTAAACTCACTGCTTCAATCTCATAAATTCCTAAAATGGCATTCCATAACTAATGCGAGATCAACGATAATAAACATTAAACAACCCTGCAGTAAAATGTCTTCAAAATAAAATAATAGAGAAACTTGGAGTATATTGAACTTAATGTCATATAATGAAATATTTAGCAGCAGCAAAAATTTAGCTCAGAAGAAAATAGTGGTAAAATGTTTACTGTAATCATAGCCATCGTGATTAATTACGAGACTGGTCAACAATGAATGATCACAATTTTTTACTATCACAATTTTCGCGGTAAAGTTCTGTTCTTGTGGTATAAAATTGGTATAACGTCTAACTTACTATACGATAACGATTGCGATTGGTTCAGTTCCGATTGTACCGTTGCCAAACGATTGATATCGGATATGATCAGTTTCATCTATGTAACAATGGAATTGATAAGTGAAGAACAGTCTGCTACTTTGACATTTTGTCTGTGTCACAAGAAATTATGTGCTTAGGCTTATTCGTTATTAGAAGAAGCTTGTGGGAAAGCTGTTCTTCCCTATAGTGGTAAGAAATTTGGAAGCCATTTAACATCGAAAATGGCCAGTTCTGGGGTTTCAACCACAGCTCTAACGGAAACAAGCATTAACATTGCTGCTGTAGTTGTGCGAGAATATTGACGAATCACGTTAGGATAATTGTCAGAAATCCTGATTATTTCATTAGGATTCTACCATAATTTGGTAACAGAAAAACTGTACATTAGGCGTATTTGTTTGCCGTATGTTCCGAGACCGCTTACTCCGAGCAATGTTCGGGTGCAAATTTGCGCGGACCTCAAAAGAATGGCACAGGAAGACTACACAGAGCTTCTTTCGAGTGTAATAACTGATAATAAATTTGGCTTAACCATTTTGACACTCAGAGTAAGCAACAAAGCTCGGTGTGGAAAATTCCATCATTACCAGCATCTGAAAGACCCAAAGTGGTGGAATCTACTGGTAAAGTTATGGCCATGGTATATCAATATATTGTACCACGACATTTAACTGTAACAGAACAGTATTTCAAAAGCGTACTAAAATATTTACACGTCATATAAAGCGAAAATGACCATATCTCCATGCAAAAGTATTGATGCTCACTATTATAACGCTCGACTACATATTGAAAATATAGTCGTGAAGTATTTCACTGAAATCAAAGTGCAACATGTACCTCATCCATTTTATAGCCTAGACGCTACCCCTTGTGATTTTTTTCCTTTCCTTGAAGTGAAGAAGTGCCTGAATGGAAGCAGTTTTCAGTCTTCAGAACAAATTTTTTCTACGAAGGATGAATAGAATTAACTTTTTTCCTTTCCCTGAAGTGAAGAAGTGCATGAGTGGAAGCAGTTTTCAGTCTTCAGAACAAATTTGTTCTAAGAAGGATGAATAGAATTAAAAGCATCGTTTATTACAAACCTCGGAAATCTATCAGTACCTATTTCGCATTGAATATATTTACAATTAGTAATAATTGTGGAATAAATAGATATTTTAATATTTTGTTTAAAGCAACATTTCGTAAAAGAGTTCACGTCTTATACAGGTTTCACTGTGTATATTGCCGAAATCGCTATTTCTATTGAAAGAAGCGATTGCTAGATAAAATCAATTAAAATATCCCCAATAATTGATGTGTCTAATAATTCTATAAAGTACGATCGCTTAAATTTCCGCTATTTTCATACCCGTACTTAAAGTATCCATAAAAAGGTTATAGTTTACTCTAATTGAAAATTTAAACGATCGAACGTTATATTTCTTGCATAACACGATAATTATAAATATTTTATACTTGCTATGTTCAAAAATTAGTGCAATTACAATATGAAAAGGTTGTTATGAAATCGTGCAATTAATTTATTGAAAAACAATGGAAAATTACTAAAGTAAAGTTATTTAGGGTACACTAATAATTACCTTTGATTAACAAAACTTGTATTGCTATCATGTTGTATTATACCTATAACAGCAATAATTTTAAACAGTTTTGTATCAGCACTTACTGCACAGAAAATTAAACTATAAGCTGTAAATGAAGGCGCTTTTAAGCAATTGTGACATTAAAATTCGGCAAGTACTGTGACTACATAATTTGTTGTTTCTAAAAATTGCCAGATCATCATCGTCTGGCAATAGACACCTTAATTTATTTAAAATAAACTGCACTAAATTTTTTGTGTAATGGAAAAGTACACTATGTAAGCATATGTCAATGGTAATAGTCGACCAGCTTGATATATACTCAGTGACATAGAAATTGCAACACCAAGAAGGGGTTAGAATTTCCAGATGAAATTTGGTAAGAATATTTACCTATGTTATAAATGATAAATGATCAAAATTTGGGAGGAAAATCTTTATTAGTTAAACAAAATTTTATAATAATTATTAATAATGTGTGGTGCGGCCTCTCTGATTTACACTTTCATTTACACGCCGAGGCATTGATTGAATAAGGTGGTTTATCTTATCTTGGGGTATTGCCTCCCATGCAAGCTGAACCTCATGTCTCAAGGCCTCCAAAGTCAAAGGAGGACGCTACAAATTTCGCAACCGTCTACCCATTATGTCCCATACATGTTCAATGGGAGAAAGACCGGGAGATCTTGGAGGCCAGAGCAAAAGATGAATCTGGGCCTGTTCAAAGAAGTTCAAGCAAAACCTTGCTACATGTGGACGTGCATTATCTTGCTAGAATAATGGATCTTCGAGCTCTTGTAAGTATGGCAGAAGATGTGTTCCAACTACCGCCGCAATATACCGTTGTGATGTCATATTGCTTCGAATGAAAACAAAGGGAAGGGCTGCTGCCATAAGTAAGCGTACCCCAAACCATAACACCGACAGTGCGGTTTACGTGCCTCTCAACTATAAATCGAAGATTCCGTCGTTCACCCAGTTTTATTCTGACCCTTATACGGCCGTCGTACATTCCTAAACCAAATCTAGATTCGTCACTAAAGACAACACAATGCCATTTAAGAGTCCAATGAGATCGTTCATTGAACCATTGTAACCGTTGCTGACAATGTTTTGCAGTCAAAGGAAGCACAAGTTGCGGACGATATGAAGTTAACCCAAAACTTCGGATTCGGCGATAAACTGTTCTAAGGGTTACAAGGCGACCTTCTTCACCAAACTATGGCCATCAACTGCGCAAGTAGAGGAAAATCGTTTTTTAAATGTCTGTTGTCTTAGGCGACGATCTTGGCGCTCGTTCGTTCTTCTTGAAGCCCCAGTTCCTGTTGTTGGCCATCTACAAACCATGCACGACACACTCGCATTACAGTAGACTGATTTCTATTTACACGGTTAGCAATTTTTCCAAATGAGAAACTAGCTTCGCACAAACCAATAATTCGACGTCTGTCAAATTCGCTTAATTGACGGTAATATCCTCACTGCCGTACTCTAGGCATGATAAAACAAACAAAACACGTTAACAACAGAAAAATAACCAAAATAATGTTTAATTAACAATGAAATAGAACAACAAATCGTACAAAAAAAACCAACCGAAAAAGTTAGCAAAAAATTATAACAACTGTCAAATGTGACGTTATCACATTACCACTTGACCTCAAAAGTTAATCAATTATTATTTAATGTCAGCCCAACAGATATACTAAGTTTGATTATGAAATTCCTACTCCTTCTTGGTGTTGCAATTTGTATGTTACTGAGTATATGCTTGCAAAAATATATCCTCATCGTCATTTTTCATTGAATAAATTGCTTACAAAGTTTTAGATTGGATCTTTTTCAAAATCAAAAATTGACAGTGAAAGATCTAGATTTGCACTGTGGAAACTAAACTGGTTGGCGCCAAAGCTATTAATACACTCAAATTCCGAAGAGTACTTTAGAAGCAATTAGAGTATCAGTTTCATACCTAGAAAGTGAAAGCACTGAATCTATGTGATTATAGTACAAGTACTCTATTTTGTAATGGCTCATCAGGTAGTGTACCGAAAATCCTGAATTTATTTCAAATGTCCTTTTTACCAATCAAGCGGTTTTCGCAAGGTGTTATGAATTTTCACAATACACACATCTGGAGACATTAAAAACTCCATGATATGTTGAATATTGACATCAGTATCGATTTTCAATTAACATTTAGGCGGAAATTTTCGGAGATATACATTTAGAACTTGTAGCTTACCCAAAACGCGGCAGGAAAAAAGCTTCTCGAAATAGATGATATACTACTTTAGCAATGTTCGAAAATGTGGTTTGTGAAAGATCCCATACTCTTTCACTTTTTAATTTACTGTATGTGACTACTAAAACTAAATGTTTAGAGAACAATGAGTAAGTCGAGGAAATTCAGTCAAATGGACTATTTATTGCATTTTTGACTTTCGCATCATTTAAATGAAATATAGCCCTTCAATAGAAAATCAACAATTGCTACCGACAAATCAAGGAACAAGTTAAAATTTTATACGGAAGCTTGTTTCTATCCGACAATGAGAGGAACACCACCTTTTAGCAAACCAAAGCCATTTAGAACATCTGTTATAACACTATAAGTATATTTACATATGGAGAAAGTTGAAATTTCTTTGTAGTAGCTCATATGGAACCTGTTACACCAGCTAATGCATCTCATAAAATATTCTTTTTTAAGTATCTTTTATACCCACTTTTCCTTTTTCGAGTAACTACTATAGACCCACAAAGCTTGTATGTTCATGCATTTTTGGGTGGTGATTTTATCTTGAGAACGATGCAATTCAACTTACTTGTCTTTCCTTGTTTATGGTTAATTGACAACCGCAAAGATCTGGGTAAGCATATGTCTCTTTAACTACATATATATATATATATATATA
>JAHWXV010072957.1:0-12012 GCA_024586415.1 Phrixothrix hirtus
TATTAAATTTAGATAATTTACAGAAGGAATTAGCGATAGTTAACAATAGAATTTACATAAATTAGATGATTTGACACAAAAAACCAGCGAGAGCTGACAAGTATTGTGGGATTACCTCACTTTAGCACGTAGTGTAAGCATTTTAGGTAAGTCCAATGATATTCAATTTTGATATACCTAACAATAAAGAAATATAATACTTCACTGTACATCTGTATATGTATTAGATCAGGGGTTCCCTTAAAATTGGAAGTTTTGGGACCTACCATCCTAAAGTGGAAGAAAAAGTGCATCATAGTACAGCAAAAGTGGGTGCTGGAGTGGGAAACTCGATAAAACCCCTTCATCCTATCTACCTTTTAGGAAAAGTGTTGTTTAGATATTGCCTTACATGAATGTCATAACAGGGCAGAGCACCATCTTGTTGTAGCTATATCTCATTATTTGGGTGGTTGGTTAGCAACAAATTAATTTCATGTAACTTTATTGTAACAAACTTTTAAAATTCATCTCAAAGCTACTAACCAGGATTAGAAAGTAATTGCGAAAGCAAGGGATTAACATTAATAGCCAATAATGATGTTACCTTTATTCAAATACATCATGTTTAAATAGGCAACAAAACAAATGTCAGAGCAAATGCTCGAAGTAACTGCCTCCTGCACAACACATTGCTTTGCTATTATTCGTAGTGATCTTCTTGCCTTTTCAGAAATACCCGGAGTGTTGCGCTTCTATTAAACCATCTTCAATACTCTGTCGAAGGTGTTGGACAGTCGCGACAGGCTGGGAACAGTCGATCTAGTTCAGGTGACCACGTAGATGAAAATTCAAGGGATTTAACTCTGATGACCTTGTAGGCCGTACAATCGGTCCCCCATGTCCTATTCAGCGTTCAGGATAAACATTGTCCAGAAATTCTCTGGCCAGTAAACTAAAGTGTGCTGGTGCACCATCGTGCATGAAACACACGTCTCATCTAATTTCTAAACCAGTATTATCTAGAAACAGGGGTAAGTCATTTTCTAAGAAATGTTTATAAAATGCACCTTCAAGAAAGATCGGACCTATTACAGAATCATTAATTATTCCTTCCCAACCATTCAAAGAAAATTTTTGCTGGTGCCTCGATTGATTGAAGAGTAACATATAGATTTTCTTGTCAAATGTGTGGGTTGTGGAAATTAATTTTTCCATCTCTGCTGACACTTGCCTCGCAGTGAGCAAAACAACGGACCCGAAAAGAGGATCATTTCCACATTTTCGCAGAATTCTAAACGTGGTGCAAAGTCTACTACAGTAAATCCCTGAATAGGTTGGGTATAACTGATAAGACCTCAAGAATCTTCAAATACTCATATGATTCATATATTCGATCCGACCAAGCATCCTCATGCGTATGCCAGGATTGTCTTCAACTTGAATAAGTACACGTTCTTTCATTTCAGGAATTTGTGTAGTGGTTTTTGTCTTAAAACGTCCAGTTTCGCTTAATTGGGCATGAATTTGTTGGAAAAGTTTTTCCCCAGGCAACTGTCGTCGGTCAGGAAAATACTCCGCGTAAAGTCGCATTGCTCCAACCCAGTGATAGTTTGCAACACCATACATTAAATCCATGTCAGCCATTTCTGCATTTGAATAATGGTCTATTTTTAATAGTACAATTACTACTATTTACTAATTAAACCACAAACTGACTCAAGTGTGAATTGAATTTCGTTGTTTGTCACATGATGCTAGCCAACCTGATAAGTTGAATAAAAATAATAAAACTTCAGCAAAGGAAAAATAACAAGTGTCTACACAAATATGGCTGTATCATGAGAACGACTCATCTTCGGACATATGTTATGCGGACTTTTGAGTTCCATTTGAGTGTGTTTCTGAAATAGCGGCCTACATCTTTGTTATACTCTGTATAATATGTATTTAGTTTAAAATACTTAGTATTAAATAAAAAGTAGTAATCAAAAAAAATTACAGTACATAGAAAACGTAAACTACTACTACTACTACTACTACTACCCATCTTGACATTCCCTTAGCGGGGGTAGACAAAACCCATTATCAAGCCTCCACCTTCTCAACCATAGCATGCACCCATGCACCAACACCCTCTCACTACCACCATCCTTCACCACAGCTCCCAACACTATACAGTCTCCACACCATCCTACTATTACCCATCAATCCTACTATTTCTATCACTTCAATATTTTTTTCCATTCCTTTCTGTCCTTACACGCTTTGTTTGCTTCCATTAAATTCATACAACGTTTTTGCCAAGCTCTCCTATTCTTTGCCCTCTTTATTCTCTTTCCTTTTACAATTTCTTCAATCATATTTAACCATCTCTTTCTCAGTCTACCCCTACCTAATTTTCCATTTATACCTACCTTATATATTCTCTTTGTTAAGCGTTCAATCCTCATTCGTTCCACATGTTCAAACCATCTTAACGCACTTCTTTTGTACAGTTCATGCAGTGTCTCGTTCACCTGGCACGTATCCATCATTCATTCATTCCTTACTCTGTCACGTCTCATTTTGCCACATGCATCTCTTAGGAACCTTATACTTACGGCGTTTATTTTATTCATATGCTTCTTCTGACATACCCAAGTCTCACTGCCGTATAAAACAGTTGGAACAAATACACTATTGCACACAGCCTTATTTGCTTCCATACTTAACTGTTCACTCTTGGTTACTGACAACATGCTGCCCATTATTGTCCTACCTGCATTCACTCTGTTTTCAATTTTACTATCTGCTCGCCTATCATTCGCAAACATTCTGCCAAGGTAAGCAAACTTAACTACCTTGTTTTGCCACTATTGATTTTCAAATCCATTCTATCACTCACTTCTACAAAGTAGGTCTCCCTTTACACCATACTCCGCCAGAGTTGCCCATAACCTGATCTATTCACATTATCGTACGCTTTCTCTAAATCCACAAATGTACAATACATTTTCTTATTAACATGCAAAAATTTCTCGGCCATTTGCTGCAAACTAAACATTTGATCCATGCACTCTGCTCCAGGCATTGACCCACACTGTACATTCTATATCTTCGTTTCAGTATCTATGTGAACTCTGTCAATTATAATTCTACCAAACACCTTCCCAGATACACTTAATAAACTTATAGCTCTATAGTTCTTGCATTCATATCTAACACCTTTGCCTTTGTACAGAGGCATGATCATAGCACTTTTCCAGTGCTCGGACACTTTTGCTAATTGAATACAAGCATTAAATAGTTTGCATAACCGTTCACCTAGTCGCATACCGCCATACTTTAACATTTCGTTTGTAATTTCATCTACTCCAGCAGCCTTCCCATTTTTAAGCATTTTTATTGAATTTCTTACTTCTTGCGCGCCTATGCTTTTATAGTTCTCTTGGATTTTATTTATTCCAGCATTTCCCACATTCACACTTATCCCAATATCCCTGTTGCCATACAGCCCTATAAAATATTCTTTCAAACGCAATATCACTTTGCTTTCATCCCACTCCATTTCATTCTCGCTATTTTGTATTCCATTTACTCATCTCTTTACGCCCTGCTTCGCATTCTTTACTCACTTCCAAAATAATCTTTTATTACTGTCAAAATCATTCTGCATTCTTACTTCCTTCTTCACCCTCAGACGCTATTTACACTCCTTCACAGCTTCCTATGCACGCTTCCTTTTAATCCGATACGCTTTCAGTAGATACTTTCTGTTCTTCTCATTTTTGGTTCCAACCATTCTCTTATATATTTCTTTCTTCTCCTTTACTGAATATTTCCCGGCATCATTCCACCATGCATTCTTTTTTGACTTTTTAATCGTACTCACTCCACATACTTTAGTTGCACAATCTATCACGCTGCCTTTTAACCTATTCCATACACATTTGATGCCACATTTTCCAATTTCACACTTCTATTCAGATTCTTCTGATAACATTTTCTTCTCTAGGTTTTGTACGTATTCCTCTCTCACAATCTCCTCCTGCAATCTTTCCACTTTCACTCTAGTCTTTCTTACCACTGCCTTCTTCTTATATACCCACTTTCTACCAAGCTCAATTCTTACATTACCAGTAAATGATCCGTCCCACATTCAGAACCCCTCATTAGTCTTGAGTCCTTTAGCAATTCACGTAACCTCTCATCATAAACGATTCAATCAATCATGTTCTAGACACTCCTCTTTGCCACACATACAAATGAATATCCTTATTTTTAAACCATGTATTCGATACAAACATACCCTTTTCTAAGCATAACCTAACTAACGCTTCCCCATTCTCATCTAATCTGGGATCGGCGTAAGAGCTAATTACACAGTCTATGTTTCCTCTTCTTACTGCTACCCATCCATTCAGGTTACTCAGTAAAATCACTCTATCATTCACGTGACATGCATTAAGTACCACTACTAATTCTATTCAAAAGGTTTCATATTGATCCTGGTTATCACCATTCTCCGGAGCATAACACGCTACAACGACTACTTTCCTAATGCCTATCTTCATTAGAACCTAGAGTAGCCAGGGAGACACCAATTCATACTTCCCTACATGCGCTTTAGCAAACTCGCTCAAAATCAATCCCACTCCCTTTGAACTATGCGTCCAACTCTCTACTTCAGACCAGAAACGTAGGCTTCCCTCATTCATCTCTATCACTTCTCTCCTATTCCACTTAGTTTCACTCTCACACAGCACATCTAGCCTTCTCTCTCTCTCTAATTTCACTTAAAACTCGCGTTCCTCTCCATACATCCCTCCTACGCTCCACGTTCCCACTTTCCATTCCATGTTCTCGCGTTTATTCTAATGTGGGCCAATCGTGTTCAATCTCAGTCACCAACCATGGCTTTTATTGTCCGAGGTTTTTCTTTGGTTTTTGTTTTTAAACATAGACCTGGTTACTAGCCTAGATCGTACCCTATGTCGATGTAGCATTCCCTACTTACGGAATCGTCACCATACCGGTCAGTGTTGACGTATTTAGCCTACGTGTCACAAGCGCAACCTCAGTCTCAGCATTACTCCAGGCATGCCCAGCGCAATTATATACAGACTACTCTCCCTATCATGAACGAGGTACTCCGGAAGCCAGTACGTAGTTACCCGTGCCGCGACTACTAGAAAGTATACGTAATGCACTGACACACCCGTTATAGTTTGGGTAATAGATGTCGTAGTTGCTAGGGCTGTTAGTATCATACCAGATCATTGCGATGAAATCCTCCGTTTTAAGAGTACATTATAGTGAACCTTCATTAGACAATTAGATCTTATCGAGTAGTCTCACATGTATAGTGCCATCATCCGCCAAAGGCTCACAACATGCTCACTTCCGGCATTCTTCTCTTCTACAGGCCTACTACCAAACTTTATATCGTATTGTAGTCCTATTTCATGCTCAAACAACACTTTAGTCCTAGTCTCGCCTGATGTCTCATGTACTGTCGATCGACAGGCCAAGAGAAATAACATAATCCTAGTCTTGTTGATAATCTGAAACTGCTTTTGCCAAATATGGCTGCGAATCAAGAGTAGTAGCCCTGATTTTTTGAAATTATCAACTGTATCTGTTTCTCAGTTTCATCTTCATTCTCTAGGGCTCTCTGCAGGAGACTGTACTGGATTTGCAAGGATCCTATTGATCCCAGTATACTTTAACAATATTGCTTCATTGGACTACTTCTTCCTATGCAGATCTTCGATTAAGGTTCTTCCATTTCAGAAATAGCTTTAAATCTATATCGTTTTCTTAATTTGGTTTCATCTTTTCAGGTCCTCAATGATGGTTATTAATAGTAGTACGTTTGAGATGTTCTTTAATTTTTGATCCCAGTCGAGAGCAGCTGTTTACAGTTTTCTAGACAACGTATTCTCGACAAAGCATTATCATTACAGGGGTTCCTTCCGGCATAATGTTCCTGATGCTCTGTATTATCTATGGGACTATTTCCTAAGTTTGTATATATTTTCTCACGTTGTCCATATTTTTAACATCGTAGTTTTCATTCAGTTAGTCTTTGTGTCTAAATATTTATAAAATTGTATTTCTGAAGCCCGAAGACCACCAATAAATGCTTGTACTCATTTCACTAAAAATCTCGTGTTCCTTCCATACATCCCTCTTACGTTTCACGTTCCCACTTTCCATTCCATGTTCTCGCGTTTATTCCTAGGCAGGCCAATCTTGTTCAATCTCAGCCTCCCACGACGGCTTTGATTGTCTGAGGGTTTGATTTGGTTCTTTTTAGGAATGTTCTTAAAGGTAGACCTGTTTGCTAGCCTAGATTTTACCCTATGTAGATGTAGCATTCCCTACTTACGGAATCGACACTATACCGGTCAGTGCTGATGTATTTAGCCCACGTGCTACAAGCGCAGCAACAATCCCAGCATTACGCCAGGCATGCCTAACGATATTCTATACAGGCTAAGCTCCATATCATGAACGGGTTACTCTGCAAGCCAGCAAGTAGTTGCCCCTGCCGCGTCTACTAGTAAGTATACGTCTATGCACTGACACACTCGGACACTAAGCAATCAATTAGTTAAAAATGGTATAATATAAGAACATTATCAATGATATTGATTATGACTTAGTGAATATTTGAGTGATGAGTCGTGCCCTATATCAAATTTCCAGCTTAGCTGAATCATTTTTCTGGATTTCAGTAAAATATTGTTCAAGATATACATTAGAGGTGATATGAAAAACAGATTGGTTAGTTAACTTTAAATTTTATATTGATCTGGCATTGAAGAATTATGGTTAATTTTATTCTTCACTATTCCTTAATGCTTTGGAATTTCTCCTTACTATATAAATAGCATATTAAATTCCCTTAGCTATAGTATTAATTAGAATCTTGTTTTATTAAGTAGCTGTTATACATAAATAGATATATAAACGTTTATTGTTAGTGTACTGTGAAATAAATATTTAACAAAAATAGTGTAAATAAATAATCCTAATATTAGTGAATATAAATAAAGTTCTTCAAACAATTAACTAGTTTTGTTTCATTGGTGTCAGACGTGGGATTTCTTATTAAAAGTCTGAACTCGAGAACTATTAATAATTCAAAGCTAGTAATTATTGCTTTTTATATTTCGGGATACCCAATCCTTACTGTGACGGCATACATGGCAAAAGTCTGGCGTAAGACTAAAATTATAGACGGTCTATAAATAGAAGACGTAGGATTCTGTTGAGGCTTAGGCTGACTCTGGGCATTAGCGAATCCACTTTGAAGGTCGTAAAAAGTGCAGCTTTGTACCGTTTCTGTTTATGAGACGAGTAGCCTTCCGAATATTCGATACTAAAGCAAAGGACATCGAAGCTGTACTAAATGGATCCATGGAAGAGTGTCCTTCACATCCCTATAGTGAGATGATCCGCTGACAGGAACAAATTAACTTGCAGCACTGAATCACAGACTGCAAGTTCTTTGGCGGGAAGCCAGTGACATTTACTATTTACTTTGCTTATCTTTTATGTGCTTGCGGGACCCTCTCCCATCCAAGGAGTTCAGGGATTTAGTCCAATTTTGTAAAAACAACTTAAAGGAACTGCTTATTGGATGTGATGCTAATGCTCACCGCACTGAGTGGGCAGCACTTACATCAACGGAAGAGGGGGTTATTTGACACTTTGAAAGTCTGCACTAATTAAGTCATTTGAGGTGAACTAACTTGAGTGGGCCTCTCTTTTAAGAACATATTGGATATTCTCCGGAAAGAAACTCGACGTCTGTATGATAGGAATAGGAAGTCCAACTCGGTCACTGACTGGGACGCTTTTAGTACTTGCCAGGGAATCTATAAATCGACAAATCGCTGCAATAAGAGAAAGAATTGGAAATCCTTCTGTGAGGGCATTGAGTTTGTGTCCGAGACAGCAAGGTAATTCTAAATGTAAACAGGGCAATTACACTTTTCAGATGTGGAAAACTTAAAAACACTGACGCTCACTTCTCAGGAGCTAAATTAGAAATTGCATCAGTGAATTCTATCAACATTTATAGAATTCACAGCTCTATATGGAGATTTTTCACTGCGGTGTTAACCCTACCTAAAGTAAGATGGGCTATAAATAGCTTCAAACGTTATAAATCACTAGGAAGTGATGGTGTCTACCCTGCTATACTTCTAGGGAGCACACTCAAGGGGCATTGAAATTCTCGATAGTACTCTTAAAGATCTGCAGGGCCAGCTTGGCATTGGGCTATATTCCACAAGCCTGGCGACAATTCAGTGGTCTTCTTACCCAAGACCGCTAGGCTATCTTATAAAGAAGCCAAAGTATTTTGTCCCATCAGCTCGACATCGTTTCTATCGAAATGAATGCAAAATATTATCCTAGAATTCATAAGCAGTGTCGCGCTGAAGAATTCTCCATCGCACCGCTACAAGCATGCCTACCAACCAGGAAACTCTGTAGAGGCAGCCCTAATTGTCATATCGATGTTTATGTTTTCTGTATCAAAATATATCGACACAGGCAATTAATATTATAATAAGAACGGTAAAACGTAATTAAAAACTAAAAAAGATGTTAAAGTTGAAATCAAGATAGAAAATAAGAAGTTAGGGTTTGTGGATGAATTTAAATACTTAGGCTTTATTATAAATAAACAATTCAAATTTTACAAATATTTAGATTATATATCTAAAAAGATTGCAGAGAAAATTATTTTTTTAGCGCGTTTATGAAAAAGTCTTTCTTGTTGGTCAGCCACGATTGTATATAAAACAACCATCCAGTCACACTTCGATTATTGTAGTTCTGTTTTATTTATTGTCGCCGAGACGCAGCAACAGAGGCTGGAGAGGTTGCAAATCGGGGAATGGGAATCATTTTACGAGGTAGTAAATATACTTCAATAGTATCTTTACATAAAACTCTAGAATTTATATCAGTACGATATAAGATTATTCAGAATATTTTAATTTTTATTTACAAAATTATCCACAATATAATTCCAATTTATTTCGACGATATTTTTATATGTAATGATGAAATACACAGACATAAAACGCGTCATGCAAATAATTATTAGGTAATGTACGGTAGCAAAAAAATCACTTGTAAATCGAAAATGGAATTAAACTATTTAATGAATTTTGCCCAAGGCAATAAAAAGTGCATCAACACTAAAAAATTCAAAAGCAGTATTAAAAAAATTAACTGTGATAATTTATGATATCTACTTAACTATTTTTTTTAAATAATGTTAAATTAAGGGTCGGATTGTAATTATTTATGTATACACTATGTCTTCTATGTTGTTTTATTCTAAGTGCAAATCTTATTCTAGGAATGGCGTTTGTATATCTTATTTTATTTGTCTTTAACTTAATTTTTATCTACCAATGACGAACCTATAAGTTTGTTTTTGTTTTTATTTATACTATTTTTGATACTTTGTCTTATATTGTTTTAACTAAGTTATTTTATAGTTAATGTTTTATAAATATTATCGAACGACTTGTTCAAATTATAAAAATTATCTGATTACCATGTACATATTTCAGAAATAGCTCGGCTAAATAAAGGTTAATATTATTATTATTATTTAAATGATGAAATTTAAATTATACAATATTACATGTAATTAAATATAAATAATCAAAATATAACCCATGAAAGAAGCGCTTTTAATTTTAATTAAAGCGTTTTATGATTAATAAAGAATTCAATAGAAAAAATATCCTAATTCATGATAACATATGATTGAAGAAATGTGAGTTCCATGTACTTTCATCACAAAGTCAAGAAAAGTGAATAAATACAAAACCAAACAGGGATGACCATCCAGTGGTAAAAGATACAATTGAACATAATTAGTAAATACAAATCTAATGAATTGTAAATAATTTAAGTTTGAAATCAAATAGCCACCTATTGGGCAATAGTACAATTTAATAGTTAAGGTAGTTTATAAATATAGGAGTCTATAAAAATTATTAGTTAATTAATAGATTGGCATTATAAGCTTTCAGTATATTACAATAATTCCCAGGAAAACATATTATCAATAAAATAAGATAACTGAATGATTAAAAAGCCAGCAGGGAACATATAAACAATCAGAGTTGGATCGACTCTCTCACCTAAAACTATATCCTGCCGATCATATCGCACTATGAGTACCAGACTATCGTATTTCATAATCACACTGTTCGGAGTAAAATGCATTTGAAGTTTTTACAACAATAAGTTTGTTCTTGGTTTTAAGCAGCCATTGAAATAGAATTGAATAACATTGCTTATTATGTTTTATCTTGCCTGAATTTTTAGTGGTAGTCTTTATACATTGTCAACATTGATATTTAAAAAAAATTATCACTTGCGATAGTCTTGCACTAGACAAATAATTTTATTATTAGGACTTACGTCAGTGTAGAAATTAAAACATATTGTTTATAGTAATAATTCAACTCTACTTTTCGAAAAAAATTCACACATATTTTGCTACAAATGATTAGTGACATTTTAATTAAAAATTATATAACCATAAGGGATAATATTATTAAATAATATGTAAAACGAAGCCTGGCTAATCAGAGTCTATATTATTATCTGGATTAGATTTGTTTGCAATAGGTAGGTTCTTGTAAAAGTAATGGTAATCACATATAATAAGGTTTTTACTGCACACATAGATAAGACCATCATATTTTTTCTTACTAATTCCTATAGGCTTTACTTAAACCGATGTTAGAAATATTGATATCTGTGTTCTTTCGCCTTTGTCTGTAATTTATTGATATTTCGTCATAATTGTTTTGTCCATAATCAGTTTAGAAGTAGCTTATTAAAATGGGGTATTTTAATCTCGCTCCATTGTACTGTCTTATTTTCTGGGTTGAGAGAAAATTTTTTCCAATTTGTGCTGCCAAGTTTTTGATGTCAAAAATATCGTTTTGATGCACTTCAGTCACTTAATACAGAGTTCGATTTTTCTTAGCCAAAGCAATTATGAGTATCCATTGCGCAGGAATGTAAATATTGTTGCCACCTTTTAATATTCGCTGTTTTTCCTTTTCAAAGGTAGAGTGCATACTATTGCCCTCATTTTGAGTATGGCCTCTAATGAGATATTTATGAGTTATTGATCCAATGTTTAGCTTATTAACAACATAAAGGTACATGCTAGCGATAAATTTATTTTTGTTTTGTCTACAGCAATTGTCTCAGTAAAAGATAACTTTTTTACCATCGCAATTGTTTTGCAAGTAATGTTGTACAGAACTATCTCATTAGCCCCTCGTTTTGCTATAGTTTCCGGCCACATATAGCAATATCCTAATTTGTCAGGAATGTTATAAATTGTGAAGTTAATTGTAGATAACTTACTTTTATAATAAAAATCAGAGGCAAATCCATAAGGGGTGGGTAGCACCGCCTGTAAGTTATAAACTGCCACAATAATGTCTTGCTTCGACTTAACATCTTCACAATCTATTTTTTTTCTGCACGCGAAAGTTTTGTTACGCTCATGATTGTCAAACTCTGTTTGCATTTCTTCCTTTTTCTCAGGAGAAGAATTTCTGTAAGACGTGCAAAGACTGCATTGATCCTTTTTAGGATGATAGAATTCAATATTATATTCGTAGTTAAAGCTGTGTGCATACTGAAAATATTTGGCACAGATTTTTCTTCTTCTTTGCATTTATCTGAATACAAACGGTATAACTGAGTTAAATTTAAACTACCTTCAAAATATTTTCACTCGGTCTGAGTCCTTAGATAATGTATTCTATAGTAGAAATTGATTCAATATGCTTTCTAATATAATTTCTGATATGTTCATGTACTTTTTTTTGTATTTTCGTGTTTTCCTCTCATGTCGGCTTGTAGTATTCCTTCTTCACTGACCTTTTTTCTTGCCGTTCTCGTCATCTGGTCGCTTATAGACAAAGTATTGTGAAAAAATGTTTTGCATACCCTGTATCTTTTGTCTTTTATTTCCAACGAATA